>JACXGM010006968.1:0-31605 GCA_016801145.1 Umbra pygmaea | reverse complement strand
CTATATACAGTAGTCACATCTTTTAGACCAGAGCCCATAGTCCTCCACTATATACAGTAGTCACATCCTTTAGACCAGAGCCTGTAGTCCTCCACTATATACAGTAGTCACATCCTTTAGACCAGAGCCCGTAGTCCTCCACTATATACAGTAGTCACATATTTTAGACCAGAGCCCATAGTTCTCCACTATATACAGTAGTCACATCCTGTAGACCAGAGCCCATAGTCCTTCACTATATACAGTAGTTACATCTTTTAGACCAGAGCCCATAGTTCTCCACTATATACAGATGTCACATCTTTTCTTGTGACAGTTGCCCTCGGCACATATTTTGTCCCCGTTTTGTTTTATCTTGCTGAGTCAGACATTTCCTTTGGTGTGACTGCCAAGAAAACATTCAATGATTAAGATGTGAAAGTTATTCACTTACTGATTTTTGGGTGCTACAGTATAACGATCCATCTGTGACAGGATCTAATCAAATGGAGTTTGTAATGGGCCTAGAAAGAAAGGACTGAGTTTAGCCCAAATTACTTTAGCCTTTATTGCTCAAGAGCAGTTTACTATATGATGTGAGTGTTACTGATGTTATTCTCCGTTTCTGGCTTAAAAAAGGCCCTACTAAACCAATCTACAAATCTCAGGCATAAAAGCAGGGCATTACATCACACTGCGTCTGTGTGCGAGAGAGAACTGCGTTTGTCCACATAGCGTATGGATCAAATGTGTTTCCTAGTGCTACTTGTCACACTTGTCCATTCCTGTTGGCACAAATCGTGCTGGCCTATTGAAGACAATCGTCAGTAACGCTGCTCATGGCAGGCCCTCTCTCAACATATGTCCTGTTCACCTTCAGGGTAGGGTACACACGTAGCATTCCATTGCATTTGTCACTGTGTGGGTCATACTTATTTAAAGAATTAATTAAAATAGCAACACAATACGCTCCCTCTTAAACAACACCTTCCCCCCTGCACACCAAACTTACACACACATTCATACAGGGGTGTGCAAACACACACACACACACACACATAAAAACACACCTCCCACCAAATCCATATGAACTGAGGGTGGCCGTACGGGACAATGATCAAAAGTGCCTCTGTTTTAATTTTGCCTGACCTCTGTTACCTTCAGAGCAATAGAACAAAGACTCCAGAATCCATATATTTATATATTACTACTATTCACGTACATCCTCCAGTCTTTTAATCTGCACATCATGGTTGTGGGCTTGGATGGATTATGTTGGTCGAACCAGCTGTTGGGTAGTCTCTGGATGTTTCTAAATTACACTTTTAACAGAAGGGTTTAGGTTCATACTGAGAACTCCAAATGTAGCGTGGCGCCTCAGGTGATAATGAAAAGGGTTTACAACTATGACCCCTAGACACTAATCCTACCGTCGCTTCCATACACATATGCACACAATCACACATACACTGACACACAAAAATAAACACACAAATGCATGCAGGGACACATGCACACACACATTTTTGTTTTTTATCTTTGTGGGAACCGTCTTCCCTAACTCTAATCTAACTTTTACCCTAACCTTAACTTTAATAATATAACATTTATGTCTATACTTAAAGTTGTGGGAACCAATTTCTCAGGTTGTATTGTTTTTGTGGAGACTGCATATATTTTTAGACCCACACTCACACATACTCAAACAAACACATCAGAAAGGGTACATTTGGTTCCTTTCTGGATTTAAATTTAAATAATATTACCTGTGGCAGTCTGCGCATTACAATTGTACAAACATGCATGCATGTAGTCTGGGGCGTCGGACTGGGGGTAAAACCAATACTGATAACCAGGGTCCAAGAGGAGAGAGGGCCCTTGAAAAGTCTGTAATATATTTTATATATATAACATGGCGGTCCATCAGGACTGCCTAGGCATAGGGCCCAGGATCTTGCGCTACACACCTGCATGTAGGCGCATGCATGCAGGTAGGCACATGCACAAATACCCATGCATATACACAAACAAATGCACTGACACACATATTACAAAAGGTATATGCAGCTTTTTTCCAGGTTAGTATAAAAACTACCAAAAACAATGAACTATATTACAACCAGTGGCAACTGAACCATTTAGGATCTAGGCTTCCATACATATGAGTAGCATTTTTTTTTTAGGTATTTTATAGAATTCAATTATTATTTTAAAAATGCAGAGAGAACGTGTTTCAATTTTACTGATTAAAAATCTGTTTCAATTCCAGTGTCCAGAAGCCAAGAGTGCTTGAATTGTTTGAGGAATAACTTCACCAGAGACTATTTGAACCCCCTGTAGGCTGTTTGCTGTTGTAATCTGTCAGATAGTCAAAAAAGACTTGGGCCCTTAAATATATCACAAGGAGGATTACATATTTTTTTTTTGAATGAATCCCAGCCATTCATAAATATAGAATAGACCAACGTTACGATTGGTCCTTGAGCTTCTCATGCATAATTCATAGAGTTTAGATATCCATTGGTTACTCGCAATAATGACAATGCTAGCAAGCCAATGAACGTGTGCCTTCTGTGTACCACTCGAGCCCCTGGGAAAAGCAACCAGTCCATTACCTTAGCGTTCAGTCTAGTTGTGTGAGTCGAAGAGAACACATCAATTAAATTACGGAACCAACACTGACATTGTGGATTTGTATTAGCTACGATATTTCTTACTGTAACGGAATCGATACGTGCAGCGGGTGAGTGACTTAATATCTACATGTTTTAGATTCTAATTTTGCATGAATTTCCTACTGTAGGGAATCGATGTAATATCTAGAAGTTTACGAGCTCCTGCAACAGCTAATTTAGAGCCATGCCATGGGCGAAACCGGATCGCCATCTTCTCCAAGAAAACATACCCTACTTTGGCAACCATTTTCTTTTGCTTTGTATTAAGTTGGCTCATGCAATATATTCATTTTTTTTATTATGCGCAATCCTATTTGCGTGTCGCTTCTTTATCTGAGTGTGCATATTGGTTTTCTTATCTTCGAGGTCTGCGGACTGTTTGTGATTTATGAATGGAGAGGTCAGTTTTTTTTCTTTCAGTTCCAAACGGATCTAGTTTCACTTCATTGAGAAAAACAAGAGTCCGTGAAGGGGGAGGAGGGGGGTGGGGGGTTGGCGTCGTTCGGGTCGGATGTTATTCATCATGCGATTGCTTTGAACTTGTTAGGAATTTAGATTTTTTTGGCTGTGATTTATTTTACTCCGAAAGTTTTTATTACCATTTCAGAATTTCATTGACTAGTTGAGTCTTTCGGGCGTTTTTCCCCTTTTTTATATCCAACAATTTCACACTTTACAGATTTTAAATAAATTAAATGATCGAACTTGGGAAATGCGAATGATATGATCACCTGCTATGTTGTTATATGGTCCATCACCTAGTCTTTCATAGCTTGATATAAAATAAACATGCGTCATGATGTCCACTTTTCGAGTGGCACATTTTATGCATCACTGAATATATGCTTTCCATGGGTTGCTGTTATGTGTCGCTTCAATGACTTGACAGTCAGGCTATGCCTGTATTCGTCATCCATTAAGTGAATAAACTTGGGTTTAGGAAGCCTAGTGACCCTGTTTAGGAGGTTTAGAAATGCACTATGCCCAGAGGACAAGGCAGATGTGCTTCGTTTTATTTTTGAAGCACACAAGCGCAGTAGCCTTATGAAAGTATTTCCTCCCACTGTAGGCAGAAAGTAGTACAGAGAGAGGGAGCCTTTCCATTTGACATTTACAATTTCTTGTAAAATAATTCAGCGTGTTTTTTTCTCATACTTTAAAAGACCTACTGAACTTCAAAGTTTTGATTTTGACTGCAGTCTCGTAATCAGCTATACAGTTCGCTGGTTTTGCATTAAAGAATTTCCATCTAAAAGGACCCATGAGTACAAATGTACGTAGGAGCACATCAAACGTGGTTTCACGTTAAATTAACCAGCCTTGTGTTAACAAATAATATTAGAATACATATTACTTAACCATTTCTATCAATAGGTAAAAAGTAACATCCTTCTCTGATCAAACAGAGATAAATAATTTGGTCTTGTCCATTGGTTAAAATAGCTAATGCTAGTCTATGCAGATATGTAAAGATGATATTGTGTTTTGTTACCTTTAGGATACCTCGCCTATCCGTGATTGTGCATTTCAATATTGTACAGATCAGTGACCCGTTTTGTTGTATCAGTCTGTTTCTATGCGTTGATCTACTTGTACTGTAGTTCAGTAACCAAATTTTTTTTTTCAAACCAAGACGTCATATTTAACAAATTTTGTGAAACATGCTCAAAGTATTAAATGTTGTCACTTGTGAAGTAAAAGGTTAAGTGGAAATTGTGAAACTGTCATGTTAAGGCGAAGTCTTATGTAAGAGTAAAAAATATTAGGCAAAAACAATGTTTATACATTGTGCATGGTCTTTTCTTACCCAGCATGTTCTGGATCTGATTCTGCACTGAAGGATCTGTTGTTACAATAGAATACAATGCTGGCCAACAAAATTTGATCAAGTTGACTGACAGAGCACTGAAGAATTGTGATCTAAACATATTTCTCATCTTTTTTTGTCCACAGCTAAAAAACGAGTACAAAGTGACCGTTACGCTGTCGCTTTAAAGCGAATACCCTTTTCTGGGAACATTTGAAGACCCGGGTAACATGGACGGATTTTATGACCAGCAAGTCCCATTTATGGTCTCACCCAATGTAAGAATGCTACGTGTACTCATGTCTGGTTTTCTTCATAGGTATATTTCAATTGATGTAAATGGGGATGTCCCTTTGTTATTCAATCCTATTGTTCTTTTTAGAAATAATACATATGGATCCATCATCAGATGTGTAAAAACATTTTTCTTGCCTGTGAGCCAGAATGCAGAATGTTTTGGCTTTGTAATCTCAAATGTTATTCTAATATGGTATTCTCATGTGGATTTTGGAACAGAGCCATAGATTTAGGTTAAGATTGTTTGGCAGGGGTGTGGAATATGGCCAATATTACACAGCTAGACATGTTTTTGGCACATTGCAAAACAGTGTGCCTAGATACTGCCTTTGGACTAATGCAGAGACTAAAATACTGACTCTAAGAGCCATGGTATAATACAGTCTGTGCTACAGCTTTCAGCCAATCATCATTTATGGTTGGAATCATTTGGTTTATAACGACATGTTTGTTTTCAATTGGCTGTAAGCACTAGGCTTAAGTAACATTTGTTACTACACTAGGCTTTAAAACATTGTTTTCACTCTTTCAGCAAAAATCTCATGTGGAGGAACAATATGTCAGATCGGTCATAGATAACAGGAAAAGGAAGTTGGTAGACACAGAACTTGCACAGGACACGGAAGGTAATTGGACAACTCTTCTTCAGTCTTTCTCACTGTTGTTATACTGAAAAAACAACCTTGAATTTGTCCAACAAACATTGTCTATTTAAAAGAAGGTCATTAAGCTCTGTTTAAAAAATGAAAACATTCTGTTTCAGACCTCTTCCAAGACTTAAGTCAGTTGCAGGAGATCTGGATTGCAGAAGGTGAGTCTTTCTACAAAGTAGAAAACACCATGCTTCCCTTTCGCCTTCACGGCTGTCTTCTGATGAGTTTGCCCTCTGTTTATGTTAGTCGCATCCCTGTGTTTTGACAAGTATACTGAACAGAAATATAAAGGCAATGTGCATCAATTTTCTAGATTTTCCTGTTTTAAAATTCATATAAGTCAGTCAATTGACATACATCCTGCAAGCCCGAATCTATGAATTTCACCTAACAGTTAAAGTAGTTGTGTTCTGTTACATAAGGTTGCTGGTTCAATTCCTGAGAGAGACAAATTAGTTTACCTTTATTTTACCAGGCAAGTTGATTGAGAACATTTTCTTATTTCCAGCAAAAGCCTGGGGAAAAGTGGGGGTGAGGGAATGAATGAGCTAATTAAAAGCTGGGGATGATTAGGTTGCCATGATGGTATGAGGGTTAAATTGGAAATTTATCACCGGGGTTAACACCCCTACTCTTATGAATAGTGTCATGGGATATTTGGTGACCAGAGTCAGGACACCTGTTTAACATTCCATCTGAAAGACAGCACCCTATGCAGGGCCAATGTCCCTGTCACTGCCCTGGGGCATTGGGAATTATCTTTAAACCAGTGGGAAGAGTGCCCCCTACTGGCCCTCCAACACCCCTTTTACCAGAATTAGTCTCTTTCTTCCAGGGTTTTACCAGGCACAACCCTGCTTAGCTTTACAAGCAAACCAGCTGTGGTATATGGCACTATGCTGCTGGCAAATGTCATTATGCCCTAGAGCAAGGCACTTTGCTCTTAGATGGTCCAGAGGATGTCCCTATTCTTACTTTGAATTGCTCTAGATTGTGTCTGCTAAATGAATAAAATTGTTGTCATCTTTAGTCATTAAATAACAGACAAACATTGTTCAGTTTATTTTTTTTCAGTGTAATGCTTGAAGTAGCCCGGTCTAAAAAAGTGATTGACTCATGTATACAAGTGTTCTTACTGTAAGAAGACACACCAATTTGGCAGATTAGCAATTATTTTTAAGGGGACACATTGCACAGTTGAACTACTCATCATTTAACACACCTGAGGTCTGACTGAAGAGGTCTTTATGCCATTGTACTTGTAATATCGGTGTGTACTCTTATTTGTATAGTACCTAGAATATACTCTCTGCAGACAGACAACAGGGCTGGTTTAGAGATATATAAACTGATGATTTAAAATATTAATGGATTCTGTCTGTGTATTCAACTATAGCAATTAAAACTAAATGCTTTGAAAGAACACATATGCTGGCTAAAGTCTTTACCATGATGGCATTATAATTCCAAATCCCCTTTAATTTGTCTCATTCAGTTATTTAAACATTTTGCTCATCTACATCTTGTAACTATATTCACTGGTTGACTCTGTCTAATGTCCTGATTGCAACAACTAGGATCTGTTATTTTTTTGATTACCCTGATAGATCTTCTTTTAGACCTAGGTAGATATTCCAATTGAACGAATTGCTCAAAAAGATGACAAAAACAATTGTTGAGATGTTCAACCAAATGTACATTTTAAACGCTCTCCCCCTTTCCACTTCCTCCACAGCCCAGGTTCCCGACGATGAACAGTTTGTCCCAGATTTCCAGTCGGATAGCTGTGAGTACCTGAAATTCATTATTTATACGGACTGGGATGTAGGCTGAAGGGATAAAGCTAGATCCACTTCCTGTGTACACACACAAACTTGGCTGTTTCTTTTGATGTCAGATATTTTCATTTGAACAAAATATCCTATACATTTTTTTCCATGGTCAAATGTAGTTGGAACGTAACTTTTTATGCCGAACCTGTCTAAAGGTGACCTTGTTTTCATATCCCATTACCACGAGGTATACATTCCCATGTTTGCATTTTTGTATAGCTTAGATCCTATTTTTGTCTAATCTGAGGTTGTGTTGTGCCCACCTTCGATGAGACTTCAATATTTAAAATGTGTCTCAACCAATAGCAGGCTCATAAAAAATGTAGTTTAAAAGGGGTGTGTTCAGACAGTGAAATCAAACGGAATGACCCAGCAGTCTTGGGCTTCCATGCTGTTTGGTCTCCAAGACAAACCTGTGAAATGCATGAGTCTCCTGTGGACTTCGGACTGTCTAGTTCGACAGAGCACAATGTAACGGGATCTGATCTTGTGGCTGCTGCTGTGCTTGACACAACTTAGGCCTACAGGTGTAAACGGGGCTTCGCTGAATGAGACATTGGCCCTTCGATGTTCTATTAACTCTGTTAATCACCAAATCTCTATGCCTCTGTCTGTCATGCATATATCTGTCCATCCTTGTGAATTTCATCCTGACAGGTCCTGACATCATTCTTGTTGTTCAAACATCCATGTCCAACTAGGTAGTGACTATTCCCCCTCCTCACTTTGGGTTTAATCATCCGATTGGCATGGGGCATCACATGAGCCAAGCTCATAATCTGATTTTACACTTTCATGAACTTTCAGCCTCTGGAATGGGCCTGGTTCCAGCAAGGAGGGGCCAATGTGGGGGCAGAGAGGCTTGTTCCTGGGCTGCTAGCTACCCCAACATTACTCCGCCACCTCTTCTTCCAGTAGCGAGCCCCAGTCCACACAGCTCCTCTGTGTCTCTCCCAGTGCACAGCAGCCTTTATATGGCAGCCAAGGAAAATATTTAAGTTATGTTCAACTGAGCGGTTTATGATTTTCTCCGCCCTATCCCTTCTTTCAGAGTAAGATGTTCGTCTGATGTGGCGGCAGAAATGGGGAGTGGTCATGGCATCCCTCAGTGTTTGTTAGTGGTTTGGGCCTAATCTTCGTGGTAGCACGCTGTAATGTGATGGCGAGCAGAGCTGCGGCTGTATATTATTGAGGTTGATGCCCTGTTCAGGGCTCACAATAGGGAGTACAGTAGACTGTAAGTCTGTTCACACTAAGGAGGGTGTGCTGGGTAGTTCTTCACATGGCCGTTTAGGTAGCTGATTGTGTGATTGGCAGTAGCCCCTGTAGCCAGGCGAGAGGCCAGACTCTTACAGGCTCTCCGTTCAGCAGCGTAGTGTGACCCCTGACCTCCCTGCAGTCGTCAGGCCATCACATGGGCGCTAATGTGCTGCAACACCACACGGTGATCCTGCACTGTACTGATTACCGGTATTACCCTTTGACCCCTGTCCAGGAGAGACAAGGCTTTAATAACATCCCATTCTTCATCCATTTATACACTCTCTGTCTGTTGCGGTCTCCTCTGAGTGCAGTCTGAGATGTTAGTGCACGTTCTGCTCTGGTCTACTATAGCATGCGTGTACAGGGAGAGCCGCCCGTTGTTTCAGTGAGTCCCTGGTCCATCACAGTTAGGGTGATTTATCCAGCTCCTGTTACTCCAGGCTGGCTGGGTATCCCCTTTCACTGGCCCATTATGTGGCGCCGGAAATGGGATCCCGACGTGGGACTGTAGATCTAGTGGGGCTAATGGTACAAGGGGGGGAGGGGGATCATTGAAAATCATTGAATTACGACCACACTGATTCATGGGTATTGACTGGCGATTGATCCCCAATGGTGCCCTATTCACAATACAGTGCTCTTCTTTTGACCAAAGCCCCACAGTAAGATTAGTGCACTAAAAAATAAACTGGGTTTTATTCGGGACGCGGGGCTGTAATGGAAGTCAGCTCTTTGTCACATGCAGACGGTGGTGATAGTGTAATCTGGATAGGAGAAATGTAGATGGAGGTTTTTTACTGGGCTGTCAGCCGTCATTAAGATGTGACAAATGGTTAAGTGGCTCAAAGGGCTGATTGGGGTGGGGGTGTCTACTGTCCATCCGTTCACTGAAAATGGAAGATACTTAATAGGCACTGACTGCCTGTGCTTGTGTTTACTGGCTGAATTAGACAGCCTAATGTGTTCTCCTCTCTGCTCTCCACAGTGATGTTTCATGGCCCCCCACCAACCAAGATTAAACGGGAATTGAGTTCTTCCAAAGAGCTTTCTCCTTGTGGCCAGGACAGGAGTCCCATGCCGTACGGAGAGAAGTGCCTTTACAGCTACAGGTAGGGAGCGTTTCTACAGTCCCACCACAGAACACTTCCTGCAGCCTAGTGTCCGTCCCCTTTGCTAACTGCCCTTCTTTACCTCCTCAGTGCCTATGAGAGGAAACCCAGTGTCGGCTATAAGCCGTTGACTCCTCCCTCAACTCCTGTGTCGCCGTGCTCTACCGGCACCCCCGGGACACACCCACTCAGTGGGCAGACTCCTCCCCCTCATCCTCAGAACCAGGTGGAAGGGCCACGCCCACTGCAGCACAGGCAGCCTGGCAACCAAGCAGTCGGCCCAGCCCACAACCAGCAGAGACCGCCACCCCTTCACAGCCAGAGCCCGCCCTTTGCAGTACCCCGCCCACCCTCCCACCTCAGTCAGGATGGTACCTACAGCCCCGAGCACAGGTGAGCCCTGCCCAAATGCCGCCATGCAGTGCTGTAGTAAATGGGGGGTGGGGGGGTGATGACAATTTCAGAGCTCTCTGAGAGGGCCCTGTAATTTAAATAACGCATTACTTATCTTATTGGTGGGGCCTGTGCAGATTCTCTTTCATGGAGCCCAGATATCCTGGCTACGCTCCTGCTGCAATGAGTCAGGTTACCTGCCGTGTCACTGCCACATCCAGAATGTGAGGACTGCCAAGCCTTAATGATGTGCAATACATCCATACATTGGCCCGTGTCAGTATTTCCAAATAAGGATATCCCTGTCCATCATTGGCCAACCGGAGAATAACTCCAAGCATTTACAAACATGTAAACCAATGAGCTTATAACTCCTGACCGTAGCTCAACTGCTCTAAATTTACTCATCTCAATGAGACTGGAGGTCATGTTTCCATTGCCCGGTGAGATGCCGTGCCATTTGAATGCCAAGCGCAGTGGAGAGTATCACTCTATGACCTTTACCTAATACTGATGTTGGGGGTGACAGGGTGGTAAAGAGCACCTAGGTTGTTAAGGAGTGAACGGCCTGTGTGTGGGATCTTGAGCTCTCAGTGTGACTGAGACACTTTTCTTTAGGAAGACTATGTAAACCTAACCACTGTGTGAAACTGTGGAGGCCATATTAATATCTGGACTGGAGTAAATGGAATGTAGTTAAACAGATTTAACCTGGCGTGAGATTTCATTCTGTTTTCTCCATTTCAACCAATAATGAGCCCATCTTCCTTAATTACATTTCACCGGCCTCCAATCTGGGACCCACCCAGCGTCCTTGTCACCCCTGGCAACACAAGTGTTCTTAAACCTATGTCCTTAGGAGAACCCGACTGCTAATATTGACGTTGTTTTGTTTGGCATGAGTTATATTTAAGGGGCAAGGCTACTTTGCCTAAACAATGGACATAATTTTCACTCAAATGTAGAGGACATCTAACCATAACTTCTCCCATATTGCCTATCCCAGGTTCCAGAGGCAGATGTCGGAGCCATGTCTACCTTTCCCTCCCTCTGAGAGCCAGACACACCCCCAGTTCCTGGCACAACAGCAGGCCCCCGGCCACAGCTCTGTGCCCAGGGATGGGAGGCCCCCTTACCATCGGCAGATGTCTGAGCCCCTGGTTCCTGTTCATCCACAAAGCTACAAGCAGGAGCTACTAGATCCTCGCTACACTGAGCAGGGTGTCCCCTCTCTGGGCCCACGTCAGGTTGCCTTCCACCCCATGGCCATCAAGCAAGAGCCCCGCGACTTCTGTTTTGACTCTGGTAAATTCTCCAGATCGCTCTTTTGTCCGTTACATGACACCACAGGTGTGGTCGTATGTTCAATCTGATGCACAGGGTTCTCAAAGACTTTCAAGAGTCTAGAATTCCTCTAAAATTTGAACTCATCTAAGCTTTGTATTGGCATAAGAAGGATATTGAAATGGATAACATGCCTGACACACTGAGTGTAGTTCTGCCAGACTGCTGCCTCTAAGCATGTTGGGTAGAGGGGGGACTGTCCCTGTTTACTTTTCCTTGTGGCACACTACTGTTAGCTTTGTTGTGGCAAAGCCCAGATCCATAGACAAATAGAACCTTCTAGATCCTCCTGCCCTGCATCAGCACCACACACACGCACACACGCACACACACACACACTCACACTCGTTACTGTCACTCGTAATTTAGCCAATTAGTTAGATCTCTGACAGTACGGCTAGTAAAAATGGGCCTCCCCTGTGTAAAGCGCATCAGTAAGTAGGTCAGTAATCCCATCTCTAGGTTAAGTGAAACCAACGTCACTAGAGTAGGCCTATCTATACTACATTATTGAGCTATGAGTAGGCCTACCTATACTACATTATTGAGCTATGAGTAGGCCTACATGTACTACATTATCGAGGTATGTCGACACATTTTATCATTGGCAACACAACCTTTTTCCAAGTACATTGGGGAAAAATGTTACAGTAGGGAACAAAAAAACTGGTACATGCACTTAGGTTAGCTCTGGAGCTGGGCTGGTTACGGCAAGGTTAGTTCAGCAACTGCACTGATCTTTACATTGAAATAACAGCACCCAATGTATGTAGATCTACTTTTTCTCAGATTTGGGAGATCTCTGCTCAATTTTCGTATTAACCTCAGAAGTTTTATCCTGAAGTCCAAACACCCCAGCTGCTGTCCCTCACACCCCACTCCTCCCAGGGCAGCTTTGCACTTTCCCTCATTCTGCCTATCAGCTTTATGATTGGGAGGCGAGTGATGTAATACCAAATCCTCTTAGCTTCTTACAGCCTATAAATACGTATGTCAGCATAAAGGTCCACTGGCAAAGCGCTCACTGTGGCCGGATAGATGTATGTTCACTGTTGCTGATGGGGGCATGTACACAGTAGAGAAGGTTTACACACCCTGCACTGGTTTAACATGTAGCTTTAATAGGCATGGATAGAGGTAGATAATAGACCCACCAAAAGAATCAGAAAAAGATGGCATCAGAATTTAAAGTCTGTAATGAGTGTGGATACTTATAAGGGGCATATCTATTGTACATCATGGTCACCTGATGTTTCATGAATTATGCCCTAATACGAATAGTGTGCATTGTTTGGGCTCTGGTGAAAAAGGTTGAGAATAGGGTGCCTTTAAAGATAGGACACATGAGTTGGTACTGGCTTGAGGGTGCGTGATGATGGTAAGCTGGCAGTACTGGTGTAAACATTTGATCGATTGCTCCCCTGCATTGTGACAAAGATCTGATTTCCTGCAGAATACAGGAAACCGAGAGCTTTGGGGTGTCTGTGGAGGCATTTCACCACCCTGACCCAGCAGTAGGATTGTGGGGTTTCACCCATGATGGACAGCCAGGTGTAACTCGATTGTCAGGTTATCTGAAAGCCCAACCCATTCTGGTGCAGTTGGGTCATCCATTTCATTTTGCTCAGTAGACGTGCAGTTGCATAGTGAGCTCTGATCTGGGCTTAGCCCACCCAGCAGCTGTGCTGGGATAACAAGTGGATGTTTCTGACCCAGCTGGTTGGTTGATACGTCACAGCTAGTTGTGTAAGATGAGGAAGTGCTGCTGTAGCAGGTGAAAGTAGAACGCAGCTAAATGTGCTCCCATAGATCAGAGATGTATTGTATCTCCCGCAGACACAAATACGGTGAATGGATCCTGCTTGTATGCACAATCTCCCTTTGTTAGCATCTGAGCAGCAATACAGCCGTCCAAATATACTTTTCGCAGAGGTTGATTTTTATTATGTACGGGAAGATGATGCCAGCGTAGCTAACATCTTCTCTATCATTCTGTCTTCCAGAAGTGCCTAACTGTCAGTCTACGTTTGGAAGTGCAGGAACCTTTTTCCAAAACAACCATGAAAGTAAGTAACGCTAATGTCTTTTCATCTACTTAAAGGAGAGTTTGAATCTCATCTCATCTGTAATAAATACATTGAAAATCGTACTCGGACCTCTCTTGTTAAACAGTACTATAATGATGTTAGTTTGTGTTTTAATTTCACTTAGTGACTAATAGAGCATTATTAATGTTGACAGGCAGGAATGTAGAGGTCATCAATTATAATGTCATCTTTTGGGGCACTGTGCCTATCAACCAGCCCTGTTTAGGTTATACTTCACTATACCACTGTACTTCTGTTTTCACAAAAAAATTATCCAGTCTTTGAAAGCTGCCCAAATATAATGCTTTGTGAGCAGTTTAGTCAGGAACATAGTAGCTAGGCTCCATCAAAATGGAGGTCGTATTCTCACAACCTCTATAGCAACTTCACCTCATCTCTGTTTTTTTCTTTTCTTTCCATTCCCAGGTTTTTCCTTCGACAGAGAGTCTCACCTCTACTATGACGATACTTGTGTAGTTCCTGACAGAATAGAAGGTAAAAGGCTCAACATTATCGACTTAGTTTGGTCTTGTTCTCTTGCCCAGAGAAGCATTTTGAGCAGACAGGGGTTCGTTTATGTATTTAGAACATTCCCCATTAGCTGCTTCAACACGTCCTTGGGGGACTTCGTCTCCTCTCAGCTGCTGGCAGTGTTTGAAAGAACGGTATTATTAGTATGCCTGTTGCATCACTGACTAAAGAGAAGTGGAGAAAGTGTCCTTTAAGCAGTAGAGATGGCAAGCAGGTGTAAGATGTGCAGCCGACTCCACTTCAGTCAGCCGCTCCAGGGAATGTCTCACCACACTGTAGCTAGCTGTGTAGGGTTTTAGTGCTCACTGAGTCGACTTAACTTTCTGTTCCTCCATCTTCCCCCTACCCTCTTCACAGGCAAAGTCAAACAGGAGCCCTCTGTGTACCGTGATGGCCCGCCCTACCAGCGTCGCGGCTCCCTGCAGCTCTGGCAGTTCCTGGTCACCCTATTAGATGACCCGGCAAACGGTCACTTCATCGCCTGGACCGGCCGGGGCATGGAGTTCAAACTCATTGAGCCAGAAGAGGTAATTTTGACTTTTTGTTCAAATTGTGTATTATGTGTTGATAATGTATTATGTGTTGATAATGTATTATGTGTTGATAATGTATTATGTGTTGATAATGTATTATGTGTTGTCCACTGAATGATAATACAGATCGTAGGGTTTAATAGTAATCTCTATTTTACTTTTTCTAATGTATTGATAGTTACTTTAATATTCAAAACATAGTTGTTGGATATTAAGATTTTCTGTGTCTCTTTAGGTGGCTCGTCGCTGGGGCATCCAGAAGAACAGGCCAGCCATGAACTATGACAAGCTAAGTCGTTCTCTGCGCTACTACTACGAGAAGGGCATCATGCAGAAGGTAAAGGCAGGTTCTCCGTTTATATCCTTTCCCCTTTTACCTCAGCAACAGCATGATGCTGCTTTGTGAGCTAGCTGGCTATTGGCTAATTTAATTCAACCTTGGGTGTACTGCTGCAAGGTCTACCCACAGATATAATTATAGTTTCATGTAATTGTTCCATTTGATTTTGTGGGTCGTAACAAAATTCCTCGTCTGTTCGGTCGGTTCCAGGTTGCTGGCGAGAGGTACGTGTACAAGTTTGTCTGTGACCCAGAGGCCCTATTCTCCATGGCCTTCCCTGACAACCAGAGGCCCAACCTGAAGGCCGACCCGGACAGCCTGCCCTGCGGCGGGGTTGACGACGACACCGTGCCCCTAACCCACTACAACGACAACTCTTCTTACTTGGTGGATTCTGGGGAACAGTGTGTCGGAGGCCTGCCATTTCCTGATGGCTACGGTTACTAACGGACAAGCCGTGTGTCACACACCTTTACCTGACCCGGGGCTCAAACTGATGAAGCTGAGCAAAAGCTGGATCAAACCTGAACCGCAAACCCTCCCTTTCCTCTCGCCAATAAGTTACTCCTCGGATCCTGTCCACATACAGATTAACTTAACTCCGCCCCTAAAACGAATAAGGAGAAACACGCACCGCCCACATCCTCTGGCATGATCTGCTGTACGGAGAGAGAGGGGTGTGACAGTAAAGGTGGAATGGACTCCAATGGCCCTCTGAATGTGAGGTGGCATTGCTATTGCTATGGAGACCGAGAGAAAGTGATGGAGGGCCCGGGGCCGCACCGTGACGACAACATGCCAGGGGGACTGACGGATCTCTGCAAGAATTGTAGCAATTCTGATTTTTGACAATCTGCTTTTTCTAAAAGAGTAAAAAAAGTATATTAAAAAGATGCATTTCAATTCTGACAAAAATATCTATAAATGCAGCACTGTTCTATAGTTGCCTTTTTGGTCCCCCATAACTATATATTTCTGCCACATAAACACTAAGGGTTTAAGAAAGGGCTTTAATTAAAAACAACGGTAATACTGCAGACCCACGCTTGGTTTCTGTAGATGTGTAAAGTATGTCTGGCAGTATGCTGTCTTTTCTATACTTGGTTTTTGACCTAGCAGTACTCTAACCTACTGAGTTATGCATTTGTTTCACGCTAGGTGGATTCTTAAGACCAGAGGCCTAAGGCTTTTTACTGTTTGTTTTTAACCTTTGTTGTGTTTTTCTCCAGTGTAATCTGGGCCAGATTGGACACACATGGCAAAATATGTTTGGATGCAGGAATTTAGCTGGGGAAGTAACATGAGTGTACGGTAATTGGTTAATGTTTTTTATTGTCCGCTGGGCTAGAAGAGATTATCTGTGTGTGGCCAGACTAGCTGAAAGCCATGCTCTAAAAACTACGGCTATTCGTGATGTGGTGCTCTTCTTTACCAAACCCAAAAGTTTAGCGTCCCACTGGCCTGTTTTATAGTGACACTCCACACAATTTATTTTCATAAACTCACTCCTCATATTTCCTCAAAGTTGTAACTAATGAATCAGTGCTTAAATAAAATATAAATAGGCCCTGCAGGAATCCTTTTTATTTTCCAAAAGGGACACCTCAGTAAAGATATTTCCCAGAGATTTTGAATTTATACATGCCTCAAAGGTTATATTATAACGGTCATTTCTTTTATTGGGTGCTTGATGTTTTCTCTGCAATGAGTGTAATAGTTTCTCACCAGGATGGCAAGCATCGGTCAGGACCTTGCATGTGAATAGGGTGAAATTCAACCCGTTTCCCTGGACACTTCTCTCTGCCAATCACAGGTTGTCAACAAGAGACCTATGCTTCTCTTTGCATGATGCTGTATTCGAACGAACTGTCCACAAACATATCGCTTTACTCTGGACAAAGACATTGTGAAAGTACTCTGGATTTTCTTCACGTTTATGTTTCTTAACTGGGAAAAAGACAAACTTATATAAAAATATATATTTTTGCTAAGTCTGCATCTGTTTGATTTTATTATTGTATAAGCCTGTATAGTTCTGCCTATAACAGATATGTAACTTTAAAAAAAAAAAACAATCCCTGTGATTCGATTATTAACCCCAGACGTTTTGTTTTGGAGGTCATTTCTGGCGAAAGAAAAGATGACTACCCAGTGGATTTGCTATGAAAGGGAAGTTTGGCTGTGGTTTAAACAGTGTATACATTCTGAATGACATAACGCTTCCTACATAGTGAATTACTTTTTTTCTAAAAGGTGTCACTATAAATAGTGTATAGGAAGCCATTTTATACTCAGTCTCAATAAAGGGATGTGTATATCCACATATAGCCTCTCCCCTGACCTGATCAATGGTTGTCTACACTCGTATAGGCTTCACCTTCTGTCCACCTTCACAATGTGTACTTTACACTGCTGCGTTTATTATCATCTCTACTGGGTACAATAAACTGTCCTTTCTGCTTCACTTCCTGTGTGCTGGTATGATATGTCCATCTCACACACAACCTGCATCACAAATGGTAGTTAAAGCCCTATAAAGGACACTTGTTTTGCCTTCAGCCTTAGAGGCTTTGTTTCAAGTTATTTGCACAGAGTATAGGTAACAGTGCTGTTAGGGTCTTGAATGTAATCAGCTGATGTTCTGCACTGAAGGTCACTGTTCTCAGCTAATTACTGACAAGTCACATGCTTTTTCTCCCTTTTCATGTTTCCTTTGTTAAAGATTACCCTCTACTTCTCCCATTGCAAGTGGTTGAGCAAGACTCCCTGTAAAGCTTTGGCAATTCTTAGTAGTTAAAGATGTTTATGTAATATTACCTCTAATTACTTACAAATTACAATATATAGTTATATAAATATTGTAAGAGCACCTCTTCTGTATCCGTGTAACCATATCCAAAGAACAGAACTGTGTGGGTGCCTAGCAATCATTTGAAATTTAAATGCATGTAGAACACTGATTAGCTAGCTAATCCTCTGCCAGAATACTGACTCCTTGACTCAGTTAGCCAAACCACCAAAGATGCAGCTAAATTGCTTTAATTGATGTAAAATTGTTCAACGAAAAATTTTAATAAAGTCAAATATTTACCTCAAAACCATATCACAGATTTTAGCACATTTGTTTACTATATGCACAAACTAAGTCTTCCTGGATAAGAGTATCTGCCATATGACTAAAGGGCAGAATGGTGGATTTTTCCTCTTTTGGGATTTGGTCGAGCGACCAAATTTAGCCCAACAGTTATAATAATTACATCAGCCAATTAAGGTAGTGTTAGTAAGAAAATAAACTTAATAAGTGTCCAAACACCCAGATTATCTGATGAAGCATTTACATTATAAAACTTTTTTTAAATCATCACTACATACTGTATAGGACAGCTTTAAGTATGAAGTGGTCGTTAGATTCACAATTGTATCACAATCAAGTGTAAAACCTCCATAACAAATACTTAATCTAGGATTACATTAATCTGTGCAGAACAATGGACCAATTTACAGATACTGTAGTCATTATTTTTCTAATGCAAAACAAGGAGATGAACTATATATCTTATATGACAAAATCCAAGCAATATTAACGCTAGTCTTCTTAATAACAAATGCTGCAGATGTGAGACTATTCTTAACAAGAGCTTCATTTTGAGGTGGTTCTACTCGTTTCCCCTACATCAGCATCATCACATATTTAAAGATTTGGATGTTGGAAATGTATCCATGTTTTTCCTGTATGTTTGCTAGACACTAACTATTGATGGAGGCCTTCAGAATCTGTGTCCAGGTCTTTGTTCTCTATTATGCCATGGATCTTTAAAAGCCGAAGGTTTGTCAAGCCCAGAGATTTGTTTGCCCTCCATCAGTAATCTGGCTCGTTGCTCTCTCATCTCTCTCGCTCATTCCCCATTGATTGGCAGAATGGAAAAACGAGAGAAGAGTGCTTCTCATTGCTGTTAAAGGCCCTTCGGAGTCCCAGAGGTACTCACACAGCTCTGACATCAACTGTGTAAGGGCAGCTAGTTGGGTTGGCTGGAGTCCCATTGTGTCTTCCTCCCAAATGGGACTGTGAGTCTGCCTGCCTTGATGGTATGGAGCACCACTAAGTCAGTTCTGATGCTTATTTAATCAACTCTGCTACACGCTAGATGCTCGTTGACACTGGATTTTTTTCACTGCTGTGTTTTCACTGCCACTTCACAAATGTTAAGATACAGTATATATGTCATTGTGTTCTGTTCAGCTATACATTTTAACTTCAGTTTAATAGAAAAGACAATAAATACAACATTGAGACACAAGATGCTGGTACACTAGCTAGCCTGCTTAGGTGAGCAAATAAGCAATTTGCAAAAGACACTACCTTACATGTTCCATAACCAAAAAAAATAAAGTTCAGTCCTTGGAATAATAATATGACTGTATACAGAAATCAGGGGTTTGTTTTTTGACAGCTTGCGAAGGTTGTTCTCCCTCAAAACGTTTTTTCCTCTCCTTCAATCAGGTTCTAGCACGGATCCCTATTTGATGGTCTCAATCCACTTAGTGTTGAGTTTAGATTGAGGCTGATCAAATATCCAATCACTATGGGAATGTCCACTGTTAGAAAGCCACTTACCCTTTGGCTGGCCAATAGCAATAAAATTGCTGGTGTAAAAAATACTTAAGTAAAAATGTGTTTGTTGTTTGTGTTTTCATCTGTTGAAAAAATATATATATATTGAATCAATGACCTTTATGGTGTGAAAACTATGTTTACCTTATATTGTTACATTTGATCTTTACTCCACTTTCATTTGAAAACATAAGAGAGGAAGTGAATTTACAGTAGGAACTAAGTTAATTCACTTTCTTAATCTTTAATACTCATCAAAAATACTTCTTTCACTCTCCCCAGAGAGTATCTTAGAACTGATTATCTAATGAAATTTTATTGAAATAGAAATACATATAATGTAATTACATTTTCCTCAAGTAAACTTACTATTGACATTCTCCAAAAAGTCACACGATTACAGTATTCATAGTAAGGATAAACATACAATATACTATTTAAAATCAGGTTTGCCAAATAGAAGAGGTCCAGTATTTCCAATCAGCAGAAGAGTAATGGATTCCTCATACCCTCCCTAGGAGACAAGTAGAAAGAACATGAGGAATCGAAACGAAGAGAAGAGGTGCTGCTCGCAGAACCAGTTATGACTGGGTGCACAAACTAAACGGACGAAACATCAACATACATTTCACCATACAGCCGCTTATGACTGCATCCAAACCGACTAATTGACCCCATTTGTAAGAAATGTGACAGACCGGCAACTAATGCATGTAGAGATTTTAGTCTATGGCCAAAGGGCTTCAAATTACTGCAGTTTCGGCCTACTGTTAATGCAGTGGAACTGTACAACCCCAAGAGGGTTGTTTCCAAAAGAAGGTTAATGTTCATTTTCACAATGTTTTGGCATTTGAGACAGAATACAGATCTTTGGGATCTACCCTGAGATATATGTATTTAATCAAATCATAAATTGGATTTTACTAGGGTTAAGTTCAATGCAATGGGATACAAGAATATATAGGAATAAAGATGTAGGTGTTGATCCTCACGTTCACCTCTGATTGGTCTCTAATCCTGATATATCTCAAGGAGTCGATTTACAGTCTTTAATTCTCCATATTACACAAGAAACCTCAGCTAGTCCCTAGCGGTTAACACATGGGAATCAGAATTTAGCTTCTGTACCACATCGCCAGTGTTGGGTAAAGTAGCTTGTACGGTTACATTCCAGCTACTTGCTGAGTTCACAAGTTTTGGGAAGTCCCTAATTAAGAAAAAATGATCACTTAAATGGAGTTCATATCTTACTGGTGACCATGATTGATATTTTCTTTACTCTTTCTTTTGCTTTATAGGTAACTTTTAAGATATGGACTCCATTTACCTAATCATTTTGTATTACTTATGGACTTCCCAAAACTTGTGAACTCAACATGTAACTGGAATGTAACTAGAATGTAACTGAAAAGTAGCTTTACCCAACACTACACATTGCTTAATTCAGAGCTGTATATATAGAGAGTATATAGAGAATTTGGCCAACTCAAATAATGGGCGCCATATTGGATGCCATCGTCAGATGACTCTACAGTGTAACCCTATTAGGCGAATATGCTATCTTGAAATAAATAGGTTATTTTCACCATAAACAGGCATATACATGTTATTATCAACATTTGTAAACATGTAAAAGGCCCTTACAGAAATATTCCAGTTTATATTTACCTTCTATATCGTAAATGGGCCTCTAAAAAAGTCCTGAAGTAACCTTTCGTAGTTCATCCATCGCCGAGGACAGGTTAAACTTACTCAATGGCGAAGATTGTAACTGTAACTAGTGCTGCATTGTAATGTACTGCATTGTTAGGCTATTATTGTTATTAACAGACATCGATAAACCCTTCCCATATTGAAGCCTAAAAAAAACACAATTTCACATTCAGCTCCCACACTTTTCACCTTTTTGGTTCACGGGAAAACTTGTGAAATTTTTGGCCGCTTTCCAGTCTTTCATTGCAGCCAAACACGCAACAGTTGGGTATTTTTTCAGTGATTTATGTCATTTTTAAAATAATTTATGAAATTTTTCCATTACTCCCTGCACTATGTCAATGGGAATCGGATGAATGTTGGTATCCAACATAGTGTCCACGAAACACGTGACCACCTCGGAACGAATGGCATAACGGGATAGCTCAGAACATTTGATTCCCTAGTTGGCCAACCTCTCTGACTAAATTGAGTCAAGACTGCCCTCTAGCGGATAATCGTATTAGTACAACAAGTCATCAACATAGAAGGCCTGTTGAGGCGCGATTCGCATGTTAGCTAAAAACAAAATAGGAAAATCGTGATTGAATAAGCATCTCTTGTGTAATTTCAAACGTTTAGATAAAAATGTTAACGAGACCTCCCGTTAACTAAGGGTTTTCTATAATTGCTAATGTGGATAACGATCTGAGTGTTAATATCAGCATGCGAGTGAAACTCAGCTTCAGCTAGCATGCCAGTGCTGACTTCTCTTTAACACCCAGGCTAGGTAAATGTTTACCACTTTTCTTTTTGACATTAAAAGCATTGGCCATATCAAGCTGGGGTCATACAAAACTTGTGAAAGCAAACAAATTTTGTTTTGCCAGCAACTTAAAAAAGGGAAAGTGCTTTCCTCAAATTTCCTAGGGCTTACAGTACATGTTTTTGTTATTTTTACTTTATACTCATAGCCCACGGTCTGATCATGGCTGCCCTCGACTTATAGTACAAATATAGGTGTTTACAGAGATTATATACAAGGTGATGTGTAACATCCAGACTTTTTTCTACAAGGTTGCGTGTGGTTCAGTCAGTCAGCCGTCATTTTTATTTTTATTACACTATCTTGCTTGCTAATCCTAGAGAGACTTTGATTGGCTACAGTATTCAGCCTCGTCATGTGTCCATGTGTGTTTCACTGCTTGCCTGATATTATGTATTTTCACTTCTCAGAATTTAATAAGCTACGTTTGATTAAAATAAAATAATATAAAATAATACGTTTATTTTACAAAAATACATAGTATCTATATTTTTATGTCAACATCGATTCTGAAAAAATGACTTCAGGATCGGAAATATCGATATTGGGATCGATCCGCCCATGCGGGTACTGGTAGGTTTTTAGTTGCGTCTGAGGGATTTAGGCTGTGATTGAGCTATTAGTATCAATCAAATCTGACAACCATGCATAACAGGTGCAAATGCATTTGATTAAAACACACGACTTCTACTGCGACCACCAAGGTGAACTGAGAAAGTCCAAGTTACAGATATGTATCGATATTTCTTTTGTTTTGTTTACCTGACTTATTTTAAAACTAAAGAATTTTAGCTTAATTGCTTTTATGTCTAAAGAAACTAGTCTTAACTAACGTAGTCACAGGGTCAGGGATTTAAAAGCCGAACTATGACGACGTTTATTTTTTCCACCTTAAACAATACAATGTTGGTTATTACTTGGCTAATTAACATAGCTTATGTACACAGTTTTAACACTTACAAACAGTACTTGCTCTAGTAGTGCATGATACTCAAACTGATATATCAGCTGGTTGTTTCCGCAGAACATGTGGTACCCACTCTTCGTTCCGTATTCTCTGCCGCCCGAGGCGCATCGGCAGTCAGATATATCACATGTTATGTCCAACCCAACAGGAATAATTCAGATGAACACCTTTCCTTATCAGTATGATCATCGTTTGTTTCTAAATGCAATGTACGAGTTAGCTGGTAAGTACTTACCAAGGGACGACGTTAAATCACACCACGATCCGCATAACCAGTGGACGGAGTGCACTTTCTTTTTTTTAAACTTTAGCTTTCCTAATTAATTACAAAATCAGAAACCAGTATTTAACACATGTATGTTTTCATCTCATTGTTTTGGTAAAGTTGTACTTAATTTTCTTCTAAACAGTCCCTCAGTCTTTTACGATAGAAGACGGCAGAAGATTCCTTCTCAACAGGTACCGTTTATTATCGGTCATTCACTGCATATTATCGTAAATGTTTGGTTGTACACGCCATTCTCCTAGTCATGAATTTAATAATGGTACACATTTTATCAAGGCAATTATTTTACATCCAAACCAGGGAGTGCAGATTAGGCCTAACTGTGCATGTTACAGGTCCGTGTTTGACCTGGTGAAAGCCACACACTTCCTGGAGTTGACAGATCCCAAACTGCTGGGTTGGTACTTATCTTTGCCTGTGGAGGACAGGAAGCTAATTCAAGGTACAGTAGGAACATCCCATGGATGTTTGTATAATACAGACACCCCCACAAGAGCCCCAAATTATAATAGTTTTGCTGATCCAGTGCCAACAATTGGAGGATGAGTACAGTACAGCAGATGCACCCTAATTGCCAACAATGCACTTATCTCAGAACATATCACCACCAGTCACAATCCCTTCCAAAATCAGGTATAGAATAGGGAGCAGTGCATTTTTGGAGGGGCTTCTCTCTGTGATTTAATAGGCTATGGTACAGTGTCACTCTTATTTTATCTTCTAAGCCAATGATTACATCTTGTTCCGGTGACTTTAAAGCATTTATTTATTATTTTTAGAATTTGCCTTGCATTCGCAAGTGATGAGCTTGTGACTTTTAGATAGCACATCATCTGTTTTAGAAGTATCCTTTCTGGTACTCAATGTTCACACACATTTTCCACGCTTCTAAACCAGTCACTACACAACTGCCCCCTTTTAAAGGAACTTATTCACTAGCCAAGCACACAGGTTCATGTATGTGACCTCCCATCAATTTGTTTTTGGGGGGACCGGCAATGTGGATTTTAAACAAACAATTGGGAAAGCACCACTTTTATATACTATGCCACTGGACTTACAGATGTCATTAACAAGTTTGCCATGGGTTTTCTCTGGAATATTCTTCTCCACAGAGGAAGGAGGACTCCATCAGTTTCTTCGACGGCATCCTGCTCTAGAAATAGCCAGACAACTGGTTTATGTGAAAAGTGAGTTATGGCTGTGCCAGATCTTAAAATGTTTTCTGTTTTAATCCTGGCTGATGCTTTGAGACAGAATAGCTGTGTGTGTGTGTATATATATATATATCTATATCTCTTGTTAAAGCCGAATTCATTTTTTTATATAATATTATGACACTATTTTTCATAACATGCTGTTTATAATTTCTTATTTGTTAACAGAACTGGTTAAAGGTAACTTCAATCCTCCTGCTGTTACGCAAATGATGTCATCATCAAACCTAGACAGGTATGTCCTTCTCTCAATTCCAACTGCTAGCCTTACATTTGTTGGTTAACAGGTTATACTCAAGTAGTTGACTACGGTAAAATAACAATAGTCAGAGTAACTACCATTTTAACTTGTTCTCATCAATTATTTTCTCAGCTCCAGAAGGCCTTCATTTTATGGTGTGATTCAATGTACAAATTGTGGAACCAGTTGTTCAACAGGGGGTAAAAAATGCAGACGCTGTAACACACCCATCCAAAAGATTGCACCATGTGAACAAGGTGTTGTTTACCATCAAATCTAACTTAAAAACAGACTTTTATGTTCGATGTGTCTAGACAAATGTAATTACCTATTCGTAGACATATACTGCACACACTAATGATAATATCTCATGTTTAATTCTACCCTAGCAGAAAAGTGATGGCATTATTAGTAATAGCAACTACAGATTTCATAACCTGTTTAGCTTGAGCTCAATTTCGTCTTAATACAAACATTTACATTCTTTCTCGTAGATCGAGGGACAGAGTTGAGTCTTCTTCCCAACCATGAAAAGGAGGAGCTTAACCTATTCAGCTGTTCAGGACACGGAGGTGTCCGGCCAGTTCAAGCCCCCCAACACGAAGAAGCAGTGCGGCCGTCTCAGTACTGTCATTCCATCAGGACCACTTCACCTCCTGCTGCCTGCTGCATGGTCACCCTGCAGGACAGCTTCCACTCAGCCTGCGCCGAGAGCGACGGTGGATATGATTGTGCTGCAGAGGACACTCCAGGCCAGCAGGGGTCTCACTTCTCCAATGTCCAGCTGCTCCACCAGCAGTGGGAGGAAGTGGGGTGGCAGGGCAGCAGCATCAACAGTAGTGTGCGGGGGGGTAAAGATCCGGACACCCAGGCTAGCCTCTCGCTGGACACGGAACTGGAGATGCAATCTGCCAGGCATGACCAAGGTAGGGATGTGGCCCCTTCAGTCGAAAACCATTCGGCCGACATCCCCACGTTGGGCGAGGAGACGCCTCTACGTTACTACAGCTTCCACAGCACTACGACGGAGTGCACAGAGGGGAGTGACACCCCCAACACCAGTGTTAATACTAGCCAATCATCACAGCTGAACCGTGATGACTTTGTGTCACTCATGGCCACCGAGTGGAGGGAGGAGCAGTGCAGTCGAGCAGAGGCACGTGAAGGTGACTATAACGAGCTCAGTGATTCGACCAACAACAACCGCCCGGGCGAACTTGCCAATGCTGAGGTGGCGTTGAAATACGAGCTGCAGCATGACAACATTATGAAAGAGGATGGGAGTATTCTCATGTATAAAGCAACTAATAAGGCAACATCCGTTTCCAACGCGACACCTCCGCATAGCCAACCCAACAGGTATCCTTCCGGTTTGTCTGGAGAGAGTCTCACTTCACCTCAGAGCCCAAAACAAATTGAACGATCGATATCTGAGTGCTCCTTCGTGTCCATCAGCCCTGGTGAAACAGCAGACGCAGTGACGCCTTCACATCATCAGAGTAGTGTATACATGTCCTCCACAGGCAACCTGAACCAGACATATGATGTCCCAACTACAAACATTGCGAAGGCCGTACAGAACACAGCTGACCGGTCAGTGAATACGCCGCCATTACCAGCCAAACGGGACATGTCAGTTGGTACTGATCAACGTCACCAGCACTTTCAGATAAAGGGCACTGATTCCGCTGACAAGAATGTCATCACTGAGGTCCGCATGGCTGACCTGGATTATGTCGCTGAGGTAAAGTAAATACTCTTTCCCATAGATGTCCTTTTAATAAAGATATGGCTCCCAAATGGTATAATATCAGGGTTTATTTGAGTAGCGGTGAAAGTTGCTTCAGTATCACCCGTGTTGGATGGGTAGGATGTCAGACAGGGCTGCCTTGTCATGTTGTGCTCTAGCTTCTCCTTGTGGTAGGTTGGATGCCAGCAAGCTCAATTCTAGTTGCATACCACTGAGAGTAGTATTTGTCAGCCGCGGTTGTGGATCTTAATTGGGGACGCCTGGCTCGCGTTACCATCTGGACTGGGGGAAACGGAACTGTATCACACATTATGCGCTACCCACCGTTCCACCGGTCCGAAACGTAATGCGAGCCCGGCGTCCACAGTTAATATCTGGTATTTGTAATATTTCCTGGTTTATCACGCGGTGTGATAAGAATCAGAAAAGATTGGCTTGGTATGCTTTGGAGGACAAACCTGCTGGCCCTATATTTGATTGGAACTTGGGTTAAAATTGGGCAAATGTAAATCTTCAATATCTAATTTAAATGTAAAAATAAATAAAACGGATACCAAAAACAATGTGAAAGTTGTGCTTTCAGGAATACATCAAGCTGAAATTTGACCAAGAGGAACTGAACAAACTGAAAGTGAAAATGGCAAGGTTGTAAAAGAAAATGTTAACACTATTTTGTCAATAGTTTGTATTACTTTCATTCTTTAAAATTCAGGCTTTTCATAATGTTCTATTGCCTGGTTTTGTTATTTGCATGGTTGCTCAGCTTGTCTGACCTTCGTCCGTCTGCATCAGTTCTGCAAGCGTCAGAGATGGGGGCGGCTCTGGTGATGGAAGCCCTGGTGGGTGTGACTGTACCCGGCGGGCCACTCAAGCAGAGCTGAGCTTGTTGGCCCTGCAGTATGGGATGTGCCAACAGCACTGCTGGAGACGCTACTACACCTCACGCGAGGGAGACAGCCTGGTCCAGGGGTAAGAGAGCAGCACACTAACTTAAGTAGTGCATCAGCTAAAGTTATGCATTCATTAAGGTTGTACATTTGTTATATCATTTTACCACTTGAATCTGTTAATATTAATGCGCTGCTTTGTGCCTTATAGCCATGAATAGGTTTAATCTGTTGCCAGGGACGTGGTACTATATCATTGCTGTTGGGATAGTTTGTGTATATAGCTCCATTCCCTGTCCTATAGGCCTGAGCCTCCTACCGAGGACTTGCTAGAAGTACTGCAGGATCTAGAGACGGACTACCAGGAGATGAGAAGACAGGTCCTGTCAGGGGTATCCCTGGAGCAGATTCCACCTCTTTCTGTCGACTCCCAGAAGATCACATCAGCCATCAGCTACACTCCTGCACTGGTATTCTCTCTTTGGTACTCTTACATCCTAAGACACTATGGGGTTTGCTAAGCAGGCTGAAACTCATGTTTTGCCCTCTTTGCAGATATTTGACAAGTCTCCGGGAGGTGTCCTGTCTGGGTAGGTATTTTAATGAACGAAAGATGTTAAACTGATGAATTGCCGAATAAGTGAATGGAGTTGGCACTTGTTCTAAGGGTATTGTATTACGTTTCTCCCCTATCTATCCAGTATGTCAGATAGTAGCTCCCACATGTTGCAGGGAAAGGAAGATGACACAGTTAAAGGAACTGGGGAGAAAGGTCTCCTCAAGAAGGTTCCAGTTGTCCACCCCGATATTGAGGGTCCAGGTGTCTCCTATGAGGATCAGGACTGTGGGTCCATGAAGGCGGTCAGCGTCCGCCCCCAGCAGCCAGCCGTCAGTCAAGGTCCTAGGACAGGTAGAACTGTCTTTGACTGCAAGAAAATCTTGGTTCTTTTTTCAACATTTATCAAATACAATTTCATGTAATAGAATATTTTGATGAACTTCCGTCAACTCAATAATTATTGCCACTCCTCATGGAATGTAAGCAGAAGTTAACAATTTTACCCTAAGCAAGATGTATTTCTAACAAATTTCAATCAATTTATGAAGATAATGATGAAGTTACTTTTGTCATGTTAGGAATCAGAGTGTTGTACTGAACTTGCTGTTAGTTATTTGAAAGCAACACTTCCTGGATGCATCCTTCACACCTGAAGAAACATCTGTGACCTACAGGATATTATCCTTCTAGCTGTTTCCCTACCTGGCCTCATAGCAAATGGCTGGATTGACTATTCTTTATACTCCATAGGGGAGCCTAACTCCACTGAGACTTGGTACGATGCAGAGGAAAACCTCAGACCCCTGGGTGCGGCGCTGTTGGAAGGAAGTAGTCAGCATGTGCTTGTGAAGGAAGAAAATGGCAAGTACTGGATAGAGGAGAAAAGTAGTGGATAGAGGAGAAAAGTACTGGAAAGAGGAGAAAAGTACTGGATAGAGGAGAAAAGTACTAGATAGAGGAGAAAAGTGCTGGATAGAGGAGAAAAGTGCTGGATAGAGGAGAAAAGTGCTGGATAGAGGAAAAGTACTAGATAGAGGAGAAAAGTACTAGATAGAGGAGAAAAGTGCTGGATAGAGGAGAAAAGTACTGGATAGAGAAGTACTGGATAGAGGAGAAAAGTACTGGATAGAGGAGAAAAGTCCTGGATAGAGGAGAAAAGTCCTGGATAGAGGAGAAAAGTACTGGATAGAGGACAGGAGTACTGGATAGAGGAGAAAAGTACTGGATAGAGGAGAAAAGTACTGGATAGAGGAGAAAAGCTGTATGATGGACAGACCTTTTAAGAATTCTTAATTCAGAGATGTTTCAATTTATAATACCACCTACTGGTGCATAGGGACTAACAGTTAACCACATATGTTCATAAGCATATTTTTTTCAGGTGAAATGGGGTTAAAGGAAAAGCAGAGCGGCTCCCTCCTGTGTGTGACAGGCCTATCCAGTGATGTAACCAAGGTATGCATTTCTCTAATGACTGTACGCATTACATTTAAACGGTAAAACGTTCTGTTGTGGTCATTGAGCGCTTTAGGGACAGTCTTTAATGGATGGGTAATGCAACAGCTGCTGGTGGTTAAAGCTTTGTTGCGTTTTGCATTTGAGTCACTTGGCAGAAGCTCTTCTCCAGGGCAACTTGCAGACAGTTAGTCCATTTTAATCTTAACATACACTAGGTGGCCAAAAGGATGTGGACACGTGACCATCTCACCAATATGAGCTTGTGGGCATTCCAAAACCATGGGCAGTAACATGAAGTCCCTGGGTCAGTGGGAATTCCCTAATTAAGACAAAATTATCAGGTAAATGGAGTTCATATCTTACTGGTGACCATGATTGATATTTTCTTTACTCTTTCTATTTGTTTTATAGGATACTTTTAAGATATGAACTGCATTTATCTTATCATTTTGTCTTAATTAGGGACTTCCCAAAACTTGTGAACTCAACATGTAACTGGAATGTAACTGAAAAGTAGCTTTACACAACACTGTTGAATAGGGAAAGGGCCTGCCAATATCATAATAAAACCCATCTGCCCACTAGCACATCACTTAATTTTCAAGATATTTATTTGGTGTGAGGAGATAAATGGCCAGCAGAGGGCAGCAGATCCTAAAAGATTCCTGTCTTCACAGGGAGAATTGATGCTCTGGTTTGAGAAGTATCAGGCAACTGAAGTGAACATTGTCACCTTCAGCAACGACCTACGGTAACATATAAGCACAGTTCCTCTGTGCACTGACATTTTTATATTGAAGCATTACAAGGCATTCAGTCTCTCAGGATTCAAGCCACAGAGGTTTATAAGTGTTCCTACTTGCTCTTCATCCATTCCTACAGTGTGGCTTTAGTGATTGTGAGTGATTCAAATAGAGCTGAAAGGGCTGTAGATGCGCTGAATGGCTGCAGTAGGCAGGGACACACCTTGCGTGTGCAGCACATCTTCAAACCCAGCCCTGGTATCAAGGGTCAGGGGGTTAAAGACCAGCTGAAGCAGCCTGGTCCCTCAACCTGCACAGACCCTGAGTCCTCAGGAGTCATCGCCCAAGACTCCAAGAAAAGCAACGCCCGTGCTAGCATCCGACCGAAGGTTAGGCAGTCTGCATGCTTCCTTCCAAGGGTATAATACTTCTCTGCAGTTTTGTTATTGGTTACTTTCGTAATCAAGGACTGTATACCTTTTTGAACCTGTTACAATTTACGTCTGCATTTTGATTTGTCTACTCGATTGTATTTGCACTCCCTGCAGCTAAACATCTGGAAGCGTACCATTATCTGTGACTCTCCCACCGCCTCAGGGACATGTGTGCCCCAGCACTATGCCACCATGGGAAGCTTTGATACAGTGATGGCACGCCTGTCAGAGCGCCACCCAGACGTGGGGAGGCAGAGGATTGTTAATGCGTTATTGGAGCTGAGGGCCAAACATCAGGGTTTCCTCAGTGGCCTACCCCTCAGAACTATTGTAGACATGACCTCTGACCTGCTGACACAATAAAGACTCACCCCCCATTACGTTACAATATTTTGTATGTTACAATATTTTGATTTGAAGTATACAGTCGTTTATGGCTTTGATTTACTTAGTTGAATTGTTCTTACTATGGTGAGATTTTGTTTAATGCATTTGAAGGGTTTCATTGTTATTTTGAATGTAATAATGTTTCGGTTATATTTGTTCTGAGATAAGGCAGTTTTGTTTTATTTTTAAGAAATTCATAGCATTTCTTACCTTTTGGACTGCATTGATATGTTTTCTTATAGAGAGATTTTGTTTATTAAGTCTAGAAAGAGTTCTCATTGTACAAAACATTTCCTGTGCAGCTTGGAAATTTAGACTTATTAAAGTCATTTCACTTTGCCTTTGAAGTTTGTCTGTCAACATTATCCTCCCGAACTGGTCACGCTGTTCATGCGCTGCCCTTGTTTTTCTACGTCAGAGGTAGTTAACATCCTCAGGGATGTCTTCCTTTAGGTTTATTGTAGCCCTGAACCAGACACTTGATTAGGCTTGTCAGCTAGTAGGATCATGGCCGTAACTACCATTGAGGACACCGAGGTCATGACCTCGGTATTTTTTCTAGAAGTGTCGAAAATAGCCGACGAAACAATTATCCTTGCATCAACGGACCGTCACGTGACACATACTTGCAGATACTGCTGTCATGTCAAAACAAAAGTAGTCGGCTGTAGCGGAGTGTTACCCAAAGCAATTAAAGAACGCA
>JACXGM010006967.1:0-14104 GCA_016801145.1 Umbra pygmaea | reverse complement strand
CAAAACCAATATTTGTTCTGTCACATAACAGGTTCATATGAACAATTCCATATTTTGGTAGAATAATACAAATTTAAATGGAATTAATGCAGATGCACAAATAAGTGAACTCCAAGTGGCATTGACTAAATCAATTAGAGTAAGAAAAAGCAGGTGGGAAAATATGTGGATGACAGATGAACCAATCAAAGGATAGATCTTTAGGAAAGAGTTTGGGCAGAAGCAGAACTCTAATAAATAGAGATGACAAACCTGAGGCCTATACTACGAAGCAGGATTTGGGGTTAGCGAGCGATCTTCAGGTTGAACCCTGGGTTTTCAGTATCACAACGCTGGTTCAAATGTTACCGGGTTACATCGCCATGGTAACTGCTCCGGAGCATGTTATAGTTGAGATAATAGACAAACCCAAATAAAAGCACCACTTACTGACCAATCTATTCTCGATTGAAAAAAAGAGTCACATTTCTTAGAAGATTCCGGAGCTCGGTGTGCGGATAGTGAGAGGGTCCCTAAGAAAAGCAAGATTATTCAGATACCAACAAAACCTGTTGGCTTTCTCTGATGACTATCTTCATGACAGATATAGACGCAGGGACTGTCATATCTTTGTCAGCTTCTTGAGCCGTATGTTGCCAGTGCGACACATTGAAGTTGTGCGCTTACAGTTTCACAGACTGTACGCATAGCATTGCGTTTCTTTGCTACAGGTAGTTTTGTGTATGTTGTGGTTGATGCAGAGAACCCAAGCAACATCAATGTATCCCCTTTCACTGTAGAGACATTACATACATTTTACTATTTACCCCCACAGAACGTATATATATTTGTTGAACAACCTAGTATTTTCAACCCAGTATTTCCAATCAGCAGCCAATTGTCTCTCTCTGTTACTCATCATTAAATAGCATCATTGTGTCCCACAATGCCATAGCGGTTGCCAAGCACCCATACCCTCTTCTCCCTGCCCTTCTCTGCAAAACAAACCAGACCAGTAAAGGAAATTTTTTATGACGTCCTTTAACCCTGTATTTAGGAATCCCCCCTCAGCAAGCAAATACTCCCATGTAGCCTCAGTCAGGGCACAAACAATGCAGTGTCCTTCACTGGGGGGTAAACACTACTAGCCATTGTGTAGTCCTGAATGTAAGAATGTAGCGGAAGGGGTGCTGTGTTCATTTACAGAGTGTCTGTAAACAGAGTTCCTGTAACATTCTTCCTCTGCAGTATGGAACATGTCCTTAGGTACCGATGTTCATGACAGACTGCAATATCCTGCATGTGTTGGACGGATTTCCTGTTTTGCGTCTGTGTTGTGTTGGGTGGAAAATCCCATTCTCCATGCTGCACAATGAGCTGCTGACATCACAGATGTGCTTGACGTCCTGAAAGGAGAGGAGCCACCCTGGATTCAGCATCGTAATCTAGTGTGCCAGTCCCTACTTCATCCGCTCAGCCGTGCCATCATCCATGCCCATGTACCATACCTGAACACAGTGAAAGCGGACATACTTCTCTGACAGTTTATGCTTTCTTCCTTACTTCCTCCTCTCTAAAAGGCTGCCATGACACAAGGCCCCATATATTATTGAGGCCAGTGGCAGAGCCCTCATGTATTATATATCCGAGTTGCCGGTCAGCCCGGGCTGGCTTCAAACACACACAAAAGCACAATGGGCAGGGGTTAGAGCTGCTCCCTGTACCCCTCTGTCCCCCAGCACACATCCACACTCAGCTACTCACATATCCACCCGTAGTAAACCAGATAACCAGCCGTACAGGCTGTAAATCAGATAATTAGCCGTACAGGCAGTAAACCAGATAACCAGCCGTACAGGCAGTAAACCAGATAACCAGCCGTACAGGCAGTAAACCAGCAAAACAGCCTTTCAGGCAGTAAACCAGCAAAACAGCCGTACAGGCAGTCACCATGCATACCATCCAGCCCAGAGAATGCCCAGGCATCTCAGGCACTTTGTCCTGCCTACACTTTCACCTTAGTCCCTCCCTGACATGTACAGAGATGTGCTAGCATTTAATGGCCGGATCGATAGATAAGGCAACATGTTTTTAAATTGGCTATGCAAATGTTCCCTGTGACATTTCCCCTGTCAGTACACTGCGGTGGAGGGTGAGACAACCTTATGTTGATGGTTGGCTGGATTAAGTGGTTTTTGATTGCATGAATCCGTGGTGATTATTTGTCTATACATAATCCCTTCCTCCTCCTCCTTGCTACCATTGATCCGGTGACCTCTGACCTCACCGCTCCACACTAGAAAGCCATTAGCTCGGCTGGAACGGATCTGTGTTACATACTATTACCACGGTACTGTGTACAGCTTGCTCCCTGCCTTGACGTGGCCTGCAACAAACTCCAGTGGGGCGGGTGTTTAGTGCATGGAGCTGGGTCCCCTGGGGGCAGATGGAGGCCTGGTCCTGTTGGGATATTGAATGCTAATAATGGACAGGATGGAGGCCAAAGCCAAGACTCCAGATGAATGCTGCTGACCGGTGCCTGTTATGGGTCGGAGTTGTACTGACTACAGAGTGCCTCATGTGTATGACGAGGTGGTTTATTTGCCAGTCGGAGTGGGTTGTCGTCAGAGATTGAGAGACCGGTTTTCACCAGCAGGTCGACCTTTAACTTCTAAAAAATGGACAACAAAATAGATTTGAAAAACGTAGTTTGTAGCATGGCTAGTTATCTGTCTATTGAATTATTTAGCTAGCCGGAGCGTTAAGACAATGGCCTCGACACCTCAGTCTTAACAGACAGACTTGGAAGAAGACATCTCCTGCCCTTCTTTCATCCCCTGTCTGGACCTTACGGCTGTTGTCTGATGTTGTTCACTTTCTCTGCTGTCTATGGGGGGTGTTCCCATAGGAAACAAGGAAACAGGGCAGTGCTGGGGTCATATAGCAGAGAGAGTGCACTGGAGTATTATCCCAGTGGTCCACAAGCCCTCTAACTGTACCAGGCTATAAATACCAGGCAGACAGAGATAGACCTCCTCCCTGAGCTGCCCAAAACAATCTAAAGTATCTGAAACAAGGCACCAGTAGACGTTGCCTCCCACTTCTGCTGTTCACTGGAAAATGCATTTAGTCCTTCAGTTATACAGAGTATTTTAGAATGACAACTTCAGATAAAAACAGACAGCATGGAATAATTCTCATGCATTTACATGTTCTTAAATTGTATACAGAGTTGTTTTATAGATTTAAAATGAAATACAGTGTTGTTTTGTAGACGCATTTCCCCAAAACATTAAGTACAGTCCTAACTAGGGTTCAAACCAGCAACCTATTAATTCAGAATCTGCCACTCTACACAGACACATTTGTTAGGTTGGACACTATGGTCAGTGGGACAGATTAGTGCGATTATGCGGACAAATTGTGATTGTTGATGTTTAATCCGTCAAGTGAGATTAAGAATTAAATAATTAAAGATTTAACAGGCTACTGGGTGCCATCGCCTTATAATGTGTAGGGGTAAAGGCTCACTGGGAAACTCACAAGGGAAGATGGACAAGAAGACTTCCAAGAGCCTCTCCAACCCACCAGTCAGACGAGAAGGCTGTGGGCGTGTCTGTCTGTGTTTGTCATTGAGGGAGCAGAGAGTACCTCAGTACTTCCACAGGGCTGCCGCCTGCCCCGCTTCCCGGTTTCCATGCCGACAGGGAGGGTTGTTCAAGTGGAGCATGCTCAGTAGTGCTCCCTTCCTCTGACTGTAACAATAGCCAGAGAGGGCTTGATTATTCACACACGCCACAAGCTGATGGAGCACAGCCCAGGCTAGCGAGAGAGAGCCCAGCGCAGAGATCCTGCCTGCCTGCTGTTCTACACTGAGACCATATGGACACACACGCGCGCCTCCTCACAGCAAAGGTCAGTCTCATATTGTACGCAAATGGAACACGTTGGTTATTTTTCATGGGAAAACATGTGCAGGGAGGACTTTGATGACAGTTGTTGCTGAATCTATACCAGGTGTAAACGGACGGTTTGTGCGCTGTAGTGAATGTGTTTTGCTCTACACTCTGTTATTGCTAGTGATTGGATGATTTATTGTGGAAGAGTTATTTTCCAGTCACATGAAAAAAGCACCTTTAATATACATCTTATCTATAGGAGGTCTTATAATCGGTTGTTTCAGTAGATACTGTATGCTACTGGATGCAGCTCTGTCTTTCAGGAGAAGCCTTTTGTCAGTCTTATTTAACTGGGTGGCTCTAGTTTATCTTGAATAATTGGAGTGCAATGCATCTCTTGTGAACTGTGCACTTCCTGACTGGATTGAGAAATAACTACTTAGCCAGAAATCAATTATTCATTAAGTTAGGTTGAATAGGAAACTCTTCGGATGGCACATTGTGAATTACTCTGCATGTACCATGATGCATGCTGCTCTGAACTGTGGACACTTCTGATAGGACTGGAAACAAAACACACTTTATATCTTATCTTATTCAAAGCAGACATCAGATGTCAGCACATAGCCCTGGGTTAGCCTAGTGTGTGTGTTTTGTTGTGCGTCTGTCTGCTTTGTGGATGCCTGCATGTTTTCTCATGTCCTTCCCCTCCGATGAGCAGAAAAATGCTGAATGGGAGTATCTTCATCCAACACCCTGGTCACATGACGTCGGTGTTTTGAGAAAGAGGTTTCCAATGAGCTGGATGGAGGCAGAGCTCAGGGTCAAAACCACAGACCTGGAATAAGCAGCCATGTTGTCAGAATTTCCAGACCCCTGCATTGCCACTTCTCTCGCCTGATATCCCTGCCAGCCTGCTTGTGTTGGGAATGGTCTCTAACGGCCCCCCCAGATTAATTAGACAGGCGGGTGGATCTATAGGCGGATCGATAGTATGTTCCTGTGCACTGGATCGTATCAAGGTCTGGCCTGGTCTGTGCTATAGCCTGCAGACAATCGCTGCTTCCTGGATGTAGTGCACGTTTTTACGGATCCTGCTCTACAGTAGTGCACTAAAAAGGGTTTATTTGGGAAGTAGCAGTTGACTGGCTCCATTAGCTGACCTGAAGATGTCGCTCCAGGATGACCCGGAAGTAAAGAGCCAGAAACGTTAGGTGTCATCTAGCAGCCACATGGTGCAAACTGCACCGCATGCAGACTCCGCTGAATATTTCATCTGCTCAAAGAAATACAGCCATTGTAAGGAGAGACAGAATATGGGAGATGGGAGAGAGATTGAGGAAGCTGGATATAGAGACAGGGGTGGGGGTTGGAGAGAAAAGGAGGTTTCCCTCCCTTCACAGGAAATTGGAAAATAAATTGAGTTGACATATCCAGGTTTGTATAGTTCCAGACGTGAGGTGTACAGGGTTTGGTGCCTACCAGACAGGGATCCTCAGTAGAGACTGTTCTAGGGGGTCATTGACTAAATATGGCTTCCTAACATACCACAATGTGGAAGCACAAATGCTACTTCAGCTACCTGCTAAAAACAGGCAGGTTTTCCATTGGCAATGGTTTTCTAGTGAATTTTAATGGAAACCCCCTCAGGGCTGCCACTGAAGTTGAAGTCTGACAACACCAATACTCTAAAAGCTCCCAGAGTGAGAATGAATTCTCCCAGCTCACAAATGTAAAAAATACTGATATTTCTTCCGCCAACAGAATTTAAATGGTGGTAAACTGCCAACTTTTATCTGTAGATAGTAGCATTGAGTTGTACTCTGCGGTTGGGTAGATAGCGTTACTGCCTGGCTGTGAGTAATACGACACTTCTCACTGTAACCCAGATATGACGGCGGCGTACCCCTGGAGCTCGTCTCTGCGCCCGGTCTGCCTGGATGAGGGTGATTGTGGAGCTGTGGGGACTAATGGGTAGATCTGTGTTCACCGCAGCATGAGTGACAGAGGGGAAAAAAGACTTGCAGAAAGAGAGAGTGGGCGAAAGGATGATTGATAGCTCCTCAGTAAACAGAGATGACAGCTGATCAATGAGTCTCCTCCCCTCTCATCCCAGATCACCTCCCCTGACCGGCCCTCATCCCATCCTCCTCTCACCTCCTCATCCCCCGTGGGTAAGCTCATTACCAGCCTGTCCTTGGCTTAGGGAGACAGGCAGTAGACTGTAGTCTCACCCGTTGTCTGTGGTTGGTTTTCAAATGGTGATTTGTTTCTCACCATTCTGCTTCTCTACAGGTGCACGCCAGTACTTTGATCGTCTCCTCTTGGGCATAAGAACTAGTACATAAACGATTACAACATCTGTAAAGCTGATATGAATGACACATCTGTGAGACAGCACTTGTGAAGCTGACTTATAGTCAGGAAGGGAAAACGGGTCATAATTGATCAGAAAAAGCGTGAGGTTGTTTAGTTTTTTCTTTTGAATGACGAAAGGTTTAAAGCCTAGTGTAGTATGATTTTTGTTTTTTAATGTCTGCTTTTCTAGACGTTTTCTTTTGAGGAGAGATGTCGTTCTGTTCTTGTATATTATGTCCGACCCTGACAGAGTCATTGCATTGGGATCTAGGCTTTCTAGGTGGGTGCTTTATTAATCAGTAGGCTAACATGGCTAGAAATATGACATTTTTTTCTTCTTTTCAGAGCAAGTCAAGGACAGTGCAGTCTGATTTTAGCCTGAGGACTCTTCCACTGCTCTATCATTTTCTACACATTCTGTCTAGACTCTACGCTTATTTTGTCTCCGGGACCAATCAGATCATTTACATCACTTTTGGTATCTACAAATTTCCTTGGAGATTCTTACAATCAGACTTGACGTAGAATTTTTCCAGAAGGGATATGCTAACAATGGTAACGTGACGTATATCCAGGGCCTAGCTTCGATGTCTTGCCCCAGCATGGCCCTATATGTTTCATCGGATCTGTCCGTCATCCTTGTTGTCCAGCGATATCAGTCTGCCAGCTGGTCTGGACTAAATCCTTCTTTGATATCCCTCTTTTGTTTACTAACAACACTCCTGGGATTACTGTCTCACTCTCTTTATCTCTGTCTCACTCTCTCTGTCTCTTTCTCCATGTTTCTTCCTCTCTTATCATCCAGTCCTGATGTCCATGATGACCTCCAACTGTTCCTCTTTCTCCTCATCATCTCCAATCTTCTCATCTGTTTTCCCTCCATTCTCCTGTCTCTCTCTATTTCAGAAGGATAAGGGAGGTCTCACTGAAGTCCCTTTTTGTTATTGTTACTGTTGTCACGGTGGCTGCATTGTGGATGTCATTACCGCCGTTAGCAGTAACAACAACAAAAACAGGAAAACATTGTTGAGGCGACAGCCAAGCCAAGAAGCCTCATTACCGTAGTACTACTGCCTGGGCTTCCAGTTCTTAGACCTCTTCCTGAACCCAAATAAATACCCGAAAATACCCTACTATAGTTGATTTAGACTTTCACCGGCCCAGAATAATTTACATTTTATAAGGAATATTATTTATACGATAATCAGCAAGAAATAAAGAAAAACTCTGAGCATACAAAAGTAGTTGCAAATGACATCTGACCTCAAATTAATCCCTTTGATGATAGCTGTGGAGCAAGACACGTTAGTCTTTCAATTATACACTGTATTTATACTATTAATTATTTTCAGGAGACAATAATACATATTTGATTTCAGGTAATTCATTTAAAAATCTAATTGTTTATTAGACACAATTTGAGAGAAACATATTGTGATTCTCCGCTTTATGAACTTTCTGATGAAATTCCATATTGAGACCGCGCCCCACACAGTGAGCCAGTATAGCTTACTTCATTTTAAATTGGTGCAACTCTTTGTCACGAAAATGCTCAAGTTGCTTGACGGCGTCAGATGCAGGGGGAATAGTGAAGAAATATGGCCATATAATATGCTTATTCATGGCGTCTTTCATGGATTGTTCAGTGTCATTTCTTTTGTGCCTTGACAGTTTTATGGACCAATTAAAAACATTTTCTTTTAGCCAATCAGATCGTTAGAATTTGGAGGAGCATGTGGAGGATACAAATTATACAAAGTGATGGTGTCATCTGTAATGTAATTTACAAATTATGCAGGATTGGGAAGATAACGTGACTGCTTTACACCAGTTTGGAATGTGTTCTTTTAACATCTCTTAACATCTCGGCAATAACTCTGGACATTGTACAACACAAAGTAGGTGTAGAGGTGATCTCATTCCTAGACAGACTATTTTATCCCACTGCTGTTGACGGAAGCACATTTCACACAGGTCACACATTGTCTATAATCTTTTTTAAACCATTTCTATGTTTGGTTTTTGCCCGACTGACTAATGGGAGGGATTTACAGTTTGCCACAACGCTATTGTCAGGCATGGTAGATCAAACACAACAGTGGTATATTCAATCATGTCAAATAATCAGAGTCCAACAAAGCTTAGGGTCATATTCTCATTCGGTTGTCAAACCCTGGAAGAGAAGAACAGCTTTAGGTTAAGAAAACAGAACTGCTGCATTGTTGAACAACGTTCATCAGTCCAAAAGGCAATAAGAATGCCTGTTGTTCTCTTCACAGCCCCAATAGTGAAATGGGCTTTCTATTAGGTTACATCACAGACTACAGTTATGTGCTTTGGTTACTGAACTATATTAATCAGTTCATGGATTGTCATATGTGGTTACCATCCATACCATAGAATCACATCCATCTTACAAAGTTACAGCTGCAGCTGACTAAGGTCTTTCTATCTGTTCTGTCTGACTGGCTTAACAGGCTGATTGTATAAGAGGGGGAGCGGCACTGGGTCATTGTTTCTGGTTAAGTCTAGTGAACTTGATGGTCATGACAGAATCATGATGGATCTATCATTTCCATGAGTCAATATATCAGAGCTGAAATGGAGTGACACATATCCACTCCCCTGATTGTCTGTTTTCAACTGAACGTATCCCAAGTGGCAAAACATATTGCATATATTATAGTGTACTACTTCTGACCAGTGCTCACTGGGTATCATCGAAACTAGTGCACTGTATTGCATGACTGTCTCTGTGTATAATCATTGGATGGTTACTGTATATAGCAGAACCATCAATTAACCATAACGACTAACTATGTTGACATGGAAAACATATTGATTTGGTTTGGTCTCCACAGGGTCCACCTGTCTCTTTGACTTTCATCTCCCGGGACCTACAAATAGGTTTATCGGTAAACAAGTCAGAGATATAGTGCATCCAGATAGTATTCACAGAACTCCACATTCACTTTTTCCAAATTTTGTTGTTACACCCTTATTCCGAAATTTATTAAATTAATTATTTCCCTCAAAATTCTACAAACAATACTCCATAATGACAGTGTGAAAGAAGTTTTTTGAAATCTTAGCAAATTTATTAAAAATAAAAAAGGAAAAAAACAAATGTACTGGCGAAAAAACTTTGAAAAAACGTCTGCCCAGCTGTGAGGCATTTACAGTGAAAGAGCAGCCGAGTTGTAGTGTGTAGTGTGTGCAATAGGCCTGTCACAAAATGCAATAAATCAATCAATCACATAATAAATAAAAATGAGCTCAATAACGTTTACGGCCACAATAATTTCCATTTGCATGCTTGTTTGTTTTCCTTGTCTCACTCTCTCTCTCTCTCTCTACCAAAGATACTTTATAGTTTTGGTTGTGTGTGGTTTTAAATTTCCATTTTATTTATTGTTTTTGATTGTGTTTGATTTTTATTCAAGTGCATTTTTTGTTAACAGAGTTCCAGTATTGAATATTCTTTATAAAAAAAGGTTTATTGATCTTTGAAAAAGTGTACCTGCATTATTATACCATTATCATCATGATTAGATGAAAATGGTCTAAGAGCGACAGTGTTATCGTTTATCGCAATGATTTCTGGGACAATTTATCGTCTAGCAAAATTTCACAGTCTCTCCTCAATACTTTGTTGAAGCACCTTTGGCAGCAATTACAGCCTCAAATATTTTTGAGTATGATGCTACAAGCTTGGCACACCTGTTTTTGGGCAGTTTCTCCCATTCTTCTTTACAGGACCTCTCAAGCACCATCAAGTTGGATGGGGAGCATCGGTGCACAGCCATTTTCAGATTTCTCCAGAGATGTTCATTCGGGTTCAAGTCTGGGCTGGGCCACTCATTATTCACAGAGTTGTCCTGTAGCCAGTCCTTTGTTATCTTGGCTGTGTGCTTAAGGTTGTTGTCCTGTTGGAAGATGAACCTTTGCCCCAGTCTGAGTTCCAGAGCGCTCTGCAGCAGGTTTTCAGTAAGGGTGTCTGTATGTTGCTGTATTCATCTTTCCCTCAATCCTGACTAAGTCTCCCAGTTCCTGCCGCTGAAAACATGCCCACAGCATGATGCTGCCACCACCATGCTTCACTGTAGGTATGGTATTGGCCAGGTAATGAGCGGTGCCTCCAGACATGATGCTTGCCATTCAGGCCATAGAGGTCAATTTTTGTTTCATCAGACCAGAGAAATTTGTTTCTCATGGTCTGGGAGTCCTTCAGGTGCCTTTTGGCAAACTCCAGACGGGCTTTCATGGAACTTTTACTGAGGAGTGGCTTCCGTCTGGCCACTCTACCATACAGGCCTGATTGGTGGAGTGCTGCAGAGATTGTTGTTCTTCTGGAAGGTTCTCTCTCCAAAGAGAAATGTTGGAGCTCTGTCGGGTTCTTGGTCACCTCCATGACTAAGGCCCTTCACCCCCAATCGTTCAGTTTGGCCAGGCAGCCAGCTCTAGGAAGAGACCTGGTGGTTCCAAACTTCTTCCATTTATGGATGATGGAGGCCACTGTGCTCATTGGGACCTTCAATGCTGCAGATATTTTTTGTACCCTTCCCCAGATCTGTGCCTTGATACAATCCTGTCTCACAATCAGGTTGTGGAAACATCTAAAAAATTATCAGTGGAAACAGGATGCACCTGAGCTAAATTTTGAGTGTCATGGCAAAGGCTGTGAATACTTAAGTACATGTGCTTTTTTATTTTTAATAACATTGCTAAGATTTCGAACACACTCCTTTCACATTGTCATTAGGGGGTATTGTTTGTAGAATTTTTTGGGAAATTTTGAATTTAATACATTTTGGAATAAGAATGTAACATGTGGAAAATGTGGAAAAAGTGGAACGCTGTGAATACTTTCCGGATGCACTGTAAATACTGTAACAATATATCTTGTTTCCTTGCATTACACTATTCCTAAAAATTAAGTCTGTAATTATCACAAATATCCACTGTAAAAAGGCTTGCCCTTTTCTACTATACAGTGTACATTATATTATAACAAGCAAACTGTATTGATGAGGACCACACATTTTACTGCTTCTTTGGGAAATATTAAACATTTCTTATAGCCAGGTTATAATGTACAATTCAGCATCTAAATGATTAAACTAGTGAAGATATAAGATTTTTGTTAATTTAAAAGAAGATACCATTTTCTTTTATTTTATGCCACTTTCATTTTCATTAAAGTGGACAGCATGTCTCACTATTTTATACAACAACCTCCCATTTTTACTACCTGAATTTGGGGAAATTATATTATGTTTTTATTTTTTATAGTTTTGTTTTACCTCAGATTGGATTTATAATGTATTTTATTGGACTTTTTTTTTATATTATGATAAATTAAAATGGTTGACTATTTCTATTATTTTTTTGGCCACCTTTTTATGAATAAGGATAATTCCAAATGTAGCTGACTGCTTTTGGTAGGTTGCACTCTGACCAAATATGTACCAATATGGGTCTGACGTGGCTACTTCTTAACAAACCTTTTTATCTTCATAGTCTTTTATGATAGCATTCCCAGCTCATTATTTGCATGGATTGGCTGTTCATGCCTTCTATTAAAGGCTCTTTCAGGGTCACTTTGAATACAAACAGTGAAGTGAAGCTATGATGGGCGACTCTACATGCTTATGAAAAACATGCAAAGATGAATGGTAACAGTGACATTGCGATCTATGATTGTGTCCCAATTCCTGAAGCCTACATGGCACGCTAGTTGTTCTAGAGCCCTTTGGGCCAAATTAGTGTACTATGTGTAAATAGGGAGATGTTTAGGACATGACCTACCTTTTACCTCATTCCCCTCTATATTATTAATAGAGTCAGTTAACACCCCAGACCGGTGAAATATTTATGTAAAAGGAATGAATGATCTCCACCTAGCCAACGTAGCGAACACAACAGAGACACGCCCGGCCTTCACCTGAGGTGTGATCAGTCATGTGAAACATTTGGCAAAGCACAGATAGCAATCAAATGAATGGAGCTGACACTTTTCCATATCTCATTGAGCACACAGCCATATCTCCTCTACGAAACACATTTTACATTTCGTCACAATTCATTTGTTTTGAAGCTGATGTCCGACTGAGCATTCGTCGCAGTGCATCCTGAACGCATATGTAGCGGTACATTGATAAGAAAGCATGTGCATGGGGGGAGTTAGCGCTCATATGCTACGGCCAAGCTGCTACAGCTATAGCAGCGACCATATGTACATTATATGGTCAAACGTTTGTGGATGCCTGAGCATCACACCCATATGAGCTTCTTGGAAATCCCATTCCAAAACCATGGGCATTAATATGAAGTAAGCCCAACCTCCGTGGCTATATTATCTCCCACTCTTCTGGGAAGGCTTTTCAAAAGATTTTGGAATGTGTCTGTGGGAATTTGTGCCCAATCAGCCAAAGGAGCATTTGTGAGGTCAGGCACTGTTCTAGGATGAGAAGACCTGGCTCGCACTCGCCATTCCAATTCATCCCAAAGGTGTTCATTGGGGATGAGTTCAGGGCTCTGTGGAGGCCTCTCGAGTTTGTCTACAGCAAACCTACCGAACCATATCTTAATGTACCCCGCTTTGTGCACAGGGACACAATCATGCTGGAACAGGAAAGGGCCTTCCCCAAACTGTTGCCACAAAGTTTGAAGCATCAAATTGGCTAAAATGTCCTTGTATCCAATAGCATTAAGATGACCCATCACTGGAACTAAGCCCTGAAAAATCAGCCCCAGACCATTACCCCCCTACCATTAGTAGGGGTGTCCACCTTTAGTGTGTTGATTCATGTTGTCCATTTCTATCTAGCCACTATATTGAATGAGTGCTAGTATAGTTTCTAACTAATGCTAGTTCACATCTTTTTGCTGTCATGCCTTGGCTACAGTGCATTCCTCCTACCATATGAAAGTCCTAGACCCAAACGACTTTCCATTGTACCATGCTCTTCATTCTCTGTGCTCTGAGTCACTCCAGACTTCCAGGACAGACCTTTAATGATGCCAGAATGTTGGTATTGGTCTGCACCCTGACGTGCTGTGTACAGCTGTAGTGTTGCCATAGTTTTTTGCTGAACCTGGGAGGAGTCTAATTAACCCACTTTCCTCTGCCTGGTGAGAGAGAGGAGGTGAAATGGAGGGAAATCACGTAGTCTGCCGGCATCTCAGCCTCTCGCTCGCTCTGCTTCTCTCATCTGGATGAGGATTCGTTTTGCTGCTGCTTTGAAGAGTGGTAATCTGTCTGCACCTGCAGTAAGGACAGCTTGTCAGGATACCCCCACCCCGCGCCCCCCGTGCTATCTCTCCCCTTGTGTGAGCTCTAAGCATGACGGAAGATGGAAAGCTACTTCACTTCCTCTGGATCCCAGCATCACATTACCCTATCTGTGCCTCTCTTATGTTTGACTGTGTAATCAGCCTGTCCTGTGTGTGACTGCCATCATACTTAGTGTCTGTCAAGGTTATACATCCTACAGACATGTAGATGCAGCCACTGGAGGATCTGGCTTTTTAATTAACAATGTTCAATTCAATTGATTAATTTCCACAATTACACAATTTGATATTTCCATCCCCTTTATACTAACCATAACCAAGGCCAACAAACACTGTTCATATATATATGAAGATAACAAAGGAAATAAAATAATCTGGGCTAGATTTATCAAGCTGTTTGCGACTGTTTCTAGGCGCTAATTGGTCGCAAAGACGGACGTAACCGATGCGGGCTATTTACAAACCAGGCGCACTTGGGTAAAATCGCAGATTGCCTGCCACATGAGCGACAAGAGACAAGTTGCGCTTTCAATATGCGTTCGTGGGAGGGTCATGGGGAAAGTGGGAGTTCC
>JACXGM010006966.1:18530-31707 GCA_016801145.1 Umbra pygmaea | reverse complement strand
ACACACACACACACACACACACACACACACACACACACACACACACACAACTAAAAACGTCAAGTCTTTTCATAATGAGACTGATAATAAATAAATTGCCAGATACAGCACCGTCATTGAGGCCATAGCCTAAATTAAATTGGTCAAATACATTTGTTGTTGCGAGACAAGAACATGTAACCACAACATATATGTACAAACAGGAACATAAGCTAGCTATGACAAGCAGATGGGAAAGTTTTCATACATAAATGATTTTGGAAGTAATCTGAGAAAACATCACCTAGATGGCTGTACAGCTAAACTTTGCAAACTAAAATAAACTTTGTAAACGAAATTAATGATAACGTAATGTGATGCACTTACTGTCTCAAAACACACATCTCCCCATTCACTATTGAAAAACCTCGTAACAGCTAGCTGTAACAGCTAGCGGGCCAGGGGACAGCAGTCGATCGGGGAATTGGATGGGCAGCCCGCGGTACTGAAGACTGGTCGCATCGGTGAGCACAACTACGGGACGTCGGCAGGTGGTTTTGTCGGTCAGGCGGGAGGTATGCCAAGCTCCGTGCTGTGTTGTTAGCTAGCTATGTTATTACCTAGCAGTGTTGTTGTTAGCTCAGCTAACAATGGGATTAGCCAATGGTAGTAGCTAGTTAGCCATGAATGTTCCGGATGGTGAGATATAAAGTGTGAGTCCAAAGGCACTGAACTGATGGTACGCTGAATCTGCAGAGCACCGCGAAGTCAGCGCTGGGGCCAGAGCTGGAGGAAGAGAGGTACTGTAGCATAGCAAAGGCTCATGGTATTAGCACAGATCCCCAACTAGCACAGAGGTAAGCTAACTCAGTTGCTAGCTCAGCTACAATGGTGTACAGTACTGTATACTGAACTTAGATGCACGGTTGTGGCTAATTAGCTGAGCTAGGTAGCTAGCAGATATTACTAGCTGGCTGATTAGCTGTAGTAATTCGATGAATTGGGGCAGAAGGGTCATCCGGTATATTATCATGCAATGGAAGGGTGATACCCTGAGCAGGCTTTCCAACATGGCTATATGCTGTACCCTTGCAATGATGGTAGCAGCTAATAGAGGCTAGCTGATGTCTGTCGGGTGTCAGGAATATAGCAAAATAGAGATAATCCAGAATAGGGTGCGGTAGGCCACTGGAGTGTGGAAATTGTTTTGTGAAAAATCGTAGTAGATGGTCACGGACAAAGACGAAAGACAAAAACAGACTGCGGTATATACACGGGACAGTATTGTCATTATGACATGAGCATCTTCAAACTGGCAGTTCACCTGGAAGCCAGCAGAGGTGGTAAACCCAGAAAATAATCACTTAAAAATGGCAGTCAAAAAACAAACCTATCCATGCCATTCAAACTGAGAAGCACGCTACACTATAATTGGACACATAAGGTTCAACTGAAAAACAAAGCTTGCAGTATGGCGGTACTGAAATGGTGCCTAAAAATGAATAAAAGAAAATAAGAATAAAATGTATGACTTCAATATAGTTGTCACCCTTGCCCAGTAGATGGCAGGAGTGAACATACATTGAGACATGGATTCCATTTATTACCAGAGACTTATATATGTTCTGTTGTAGCTTTGTTCATTTCTTATATTATTGGGTTCATTTCTGTTTATCTATTATTTCCATTCTATTCAGTGCATTGCATGGTGTTTGTGTTTCTCCTTATAAATATATGTATATAACTATTCCCTTTAGGGGTTAAGCACGCCTCTTCCCTAGCCGGGGTTGCTGGGAAACAGAGTTCAGGTCACGTAATGCTGTATTGAGTAGATTTGGTTGATTACATATCAGGAACAGCCGTGTCCTGTTAGCTCAGTTACGTTCTGGTATATATACAACCCAGACTAGGTAAGACGCGTGGATTATTGTACACTGTACATTGTGGAAGTGCTGGAGTTTGTGGAAGCTGGTCCGGAACTGTTACAGGTATCTTTGTGAAAAGTGAGTCATCTAGGTCGTTCTTCATATGCTGGAGTTTTTATTTGTAATACATTCGCTACCCTGAAAATTACCGATTTCAATATATTGATGCACTTTGTGCATCACAAAATCAAAATAATAAAATGAATGGCTTCAATATATTGATGCACTTTGTGCAATCAAAACAATAACACTGATGGATGTTAATACAGGGAACCAACAGAAACAATAACAGCAACGAATGATAATACAGGGAACCAACAGAAACAATAACAGTGACGGATGATGATACAGGGAACCAACAGAAACAATAACAGCAACGGATGATAATACAGGGAACCAACAGAAACAATAACAGTGACGGATGAGAATACAGGGAACCAACAGAAACAATAACAGTGACGGATGATAATACAGGTGTGCTGCCAAATGGGTGGTAGTGAAGGTCAGGGGCCTCAACGGACCAGACCTGGGCAGCAGAGGCTGGCTCTGGGGACGTGGAATGTCACTTCTCTGTGGGGGAAGGACCCGGAACTGGTGCAGGAGGTGGAGCGCTACCAATTAGATCTGGTGGTGCTTACCTCTACGCACAGTCTCGGTTCTGGAACCATTCTCCTGGATAGGGGTTGGACTCTTCTTCTCCGGAGTTGCCCAGGGTGTGAGGTGCCGGGCGGGTGTGGGGATACTCACAAGCCCCCAACTGAGTGCCGATACGTTGGAGTTTACCCCGGTGGACGAGAGGGTCGCCTCCCTGCACCTGCGGGTTGCTGGGGGGAAAACTCTGACTGTTATGCACCAAACAGGAGTTCAGATTATTCAGCCTTCTTGGAGACCTTGAATGGAGTCCTGTATGGGGCTCCAGTTGGGGATTCCATAGTCCTGCTGGGGAACTTCAACGCCCACGTGGGCAATGATGGAGACACATGGAGAGGCGTGATTGGGAAGAACGGCCTCCCTGATCTAAACCCGAGTGGTTGTTCGTTGTTGGACTTCTGTGCTAGTTATTGATTGTCTATAATGAACACCATGTTCGAAAATAAGAATGCTTATAAGTGTACTTGGTACCATAGCTCCCTAGGCCGAAGGTCAATGATCAATTTTATAATCGTTTCATCTGATCTGAGGCCGTATGTTTTGGACACTCGGGTGAAGAGAGGGGCGGAGCTGTCAACTGATCACCATCTGGTGGTGAGTTGGGTCACGGGGTGGAGGAAGACTCTGGACAGACCTGGTAAACCCAAACGGGTAGTGCGGGTGAATTGGGAACGTCTGGAGGAGGCCCCTGTCCGACGGACTTTCAAGTCACACCTCTGGCGGAGCTTTTCGTACATCCCTGTGGAGGTTGGGGGCATTGAACCTCAGTGGACAATGTTCAAAACCTCCATTGCTGAAGCTGTGGTGGGGAGCTGTGGTCTTAGGGTCTTGGGTGCCTCAAGGGCGGTAACCCACAGACACCGTGGTGGACACCGGTGGTCAGGAAAGCCGTCCGACTGAAGAAAAAGTCTTTCCGGGATATGTTATCCCGGAGGACTCCAGAGGCTGTTGCAGGGTACTGAAGGGCCCGAAGGGCTGCAACCTCTGCCGTGAAAGAGGCAAAGTAGTGGGTGTGGGAAAAGTTTGGAGAAGACATGGAGAAGGACTTTCGGTTGGCACCAAAGTGCTTCTGGAAAACCGTACGCCACCTCAGAAGGGGGAAGGGTGGTACCATCCAAGCTGTATACAGTAAGAATGGGACTCTGTTGACCTCAACTGAGGAGGTAATAGGGCGTTGGAAGGAGCACTTTGAGGAACTCCTGAATCCAACTACTATGCCCTCTATATCAGAGGCAGAGCTAGAGGATGATGGGGGATTGTTGTCAATTTCTCTGGTGGAATTCACTGAGGTAGTCAAACAACTCCACAGTGGCTAAGCCTCAGGGATTAATGAGATGCGTCCAGAAATGCTAAAAGCTCTGGGTGTGGAGGGGCTGTCTTGCCTGACACGCCTCTTCAACATTGCATGAACAATGCGGATTTTGTCCTGGTCGTGGAGCAACAGATCAGATCTTTACTCTCGCAAGGATCCTGGAGGGGGCCTGGGAGTATGCCCATCCTGCCTACATGTGTTTTGTGGATTTGGAGAAGGCGTATGACCGGGTCCCCCGGGAGATACTGTGGGAGGTGCTGCGGGTGTATGGGGTGAGGAGGTCCCTTCTTAGGGCCATTCAATCTCTGTACGACCAAAGCGAGAGCTGTGTCCAGGATCTCGGCATTAAGTCAGACTTGTTTCAGGTGAGGGTTGGTCTCCGCCAGGGCTGCACTTTGTCACCAATCCTGTTTGTAGTATTTATGGACAGGATATCGAGGTGTAGTCGGGGTGGGTATGGGTTGCAGTTCGGTGGGCTGGGGATCTCATCGCTGCTTTTTCAACGGCCTGTGACCTTCAGCACTCACTGGATCGGTTCGCAGTCGAGTGTGAAGCGGCTGGGATGAGGATCAGCACCTCTAAATCTGAGGCCATGGTTCTCAGCAGGAAACCGATGGAGTGCCTACTCCAGGTAGGAAGTGAGTCCTTACCCCAAGTTTTTGTTCCTACCCTCACCTATGGTGATGAAGGCTGGGTCATGACCGAAAGAACGAGATCCAGGGTACAAGCGGCTGAAATGGGTTTCCTCAGGAGGGTGGCGGGCATCTCCCTTAGAGATAGGGTGAGAAGCTCAGTCATCCGTGAGGATCTTAGAGTAGAGCCGCTGAAAGGAGCCAGTTGAGGTGGTTTGGGCATCTGGTGAGGATGCCCCCCGGGCGCCTCCCTAGGCAGGTGTTCCAGGCACGTCCAGCTGGGAGGAGGCCTCGGGGAAGACCCAGGACTAGGTGGCGAGATTATATCTCCAACCTGGCCTGGGAACGCCTCAGGATCACCCAGTCGGAGCTGGTTAATGTGGCTCGGGAAAAGGACGTTTGGGGTACCCTGCTGGAGCTGCTGCCCCCGAAACCCGATCCCGGATAGGCGGCCGAAAAAGGATGGATGATAATACAGAGAACCAACAGAAACAATAACACTGACGGATGATAATACAGGCAACCAACAGAAACAATAACAGTGACGGATGATAATACAAGGAACCAACAGAAACAATAACAGTGAAGGATGATAATACAGGGAACCAACAGAAACAATAACGCTGACGGATGATAAAACAGGGAACCAACAGAAACAATAACAGTGATGAATGATAATACAGGGATCCAACAGAAACAATACACAGTAACAGATGATAATACAGGGAACCACACAGAAACAATAAAATACAATCCTCCTGACAGCTACATTGTGTTTGTGTATGTTGGAGTGGTCCTCTAATGTCTGCGCTAAGACGTATGAAGTGTTTGAATGAGTGATTCAGAGGTTACATAAACGCACAATATACTGCCAAGGACCACACAATACGATACTATCATCATGAAATATTTGCTGGGATTGCTATTGGATACTGTGGTTTAACATGCCAAAGTCATTGCATCTAGTGTGTACCTGCACAGAAGACACAAAAGAAGGGAAATCCAGTGATGGAAATAATAAAACAAACTGGCTTCAAGGACAATGTAAAGCAAGCTAAATATTACTACAGTTTAAGTGCTGGGCAGAAAATGGTAATAAACAATGTAATTACAGCCGCAATGTTGTTTTTTCTTTTTTGATAATCTGTCAGGTTATGACAATGTTCTTAATGTTATTGAGCTTGTTATTATCTGCATGCGAAAGAAACACAGAGCCAATAATCCTTGTGACACTCAATCCAGTCAGGGCTAGAAGTGATAGCGCACTTCGGAGTCAGACTAGGCTTTTCACCTGATAGCTAAGCTACTAGCTAGCTTACTACTGCTGTGGCTGGCAAGTCATTCTGTGTAGTAGATGACAAAATTAGACAGGAGAAAGTTAAAAAGTGCACTAAGAAATTTGTTTTTATTACAATAGGTGAGTGACGCACACTAACTTGCAAACGAGTTGTATCGAGGTACTTACTATACCGTCAGTTGCCTCCCACTAGGAAGTAAAAGGAAGATAGCTAACATTTTCTTAATGCAATTCTTATTTCAAATAGCACAGCAGTCTAACAGAATTATATGGCCCAATTAAAAAGTCCACTTGCTGCTCTATGATGCTGCTGTCTGCACTCAGGCTACGTATCAACATAGTATCAACCTAGTATCAACCTAGTATCAACCTAGTATCAACCTAGTATCAACCTAGTATCAACCTAGTATCAACCTAGTATCAACCTAGTATCAACCTAGTATCAACCTAGTATCAACCTAGTATGTTAGATTCATGTTAGATTAAAATGGTTTTATGACTCATGTTCGATTAAAATGGTTTTAGGACTCATGTTAGATTAAAATGGTTTTAGGACTCATGTTCGATTAAAATGGTTTTATGACTCATGTTTGATTAAAATGGTTTTAGGACTCATGTTCGATTAAAATGGTTTTAGGACTCATGTTCGATTAAAATGGTTTTAGGACTCATGTTAGATTAAAATGGTTTTAGGACTCATGTTAGATTAAAATGGTTTTAGGAACATATCTTAAGGGAGAATTCCGGGCGATTTCAAAATGTAGCTCTGTTGTTTGCATATTTGAAATGCTGTCAATAGAGTTAATAACTCAAACAATCTGTATTGCCAAAACCGTGTTTACCTTTTGTTGCCAATATACAACCATTACGCATTTACGGGGCAAGTTAAAAAATGTGCTTTAAGCCACTAAACATGTTCGAAATGTCATTACTAGTCCATATCCATGTGCACTGATTCCTTAATCACTCCACATGGATATGGACTAGTATTGACATTTCAAACATGTTTTTTAACAGGAAAACAAACAATTACTTTATCATAAATAAATTAACCCTGTATCAATTTAAAAAATATATTGTTACTAAGAGTTATTCACAGAACAACTATGAAATTACTCAGGAAATATTTTATAATTGTACACTGCTCAACAAAGGTGCTAATTTGTAAGTTTTTGTTATGCTAATGTAATATACATAATGGTATGTACATATAATGTATATAAGTAATAACTAGACAATGTAGTATGAGCAGGATGTGGCAGGGCACCCTGTAACTGACAATGTAGTATGAGCAGGATGTGGCAGGGCACCCTGTAACTGACAGTGTAGTAGGAGCAGGATGTGGCAGGGCACCCTGTAACACACAGTGTAGTAGGAGCAGGATGTGGCAGGGCACCCTGTAACACACAGTGTAGTAGGAGCAGGATGTGGCAGGGCACCCTGTAACAGACAGTGTAATAGGAGCAGGATGTGGCAGGGCACCCTGTAACAGACAGTGTAGTAGGAGCAGGATGTGGCAGTGCACCCTGTAACAGACAGTGTAGTAGGAGCAGGATGTGGCAGGGCACCCTGTTCTGTTGTTGTTGCCAAGTGACTGGGGGAGGAAGTAGTAAAGTATAAACAGACACTCACCATGGTTAAGATCATTGCTGGAGTCGGGTTACCATGCAGCACTGAGGTATCCGCTGGTCGGCATACAGACACCACACAGCGCTCAGGAAATACACGCAGCTCTGAGGAAAAGAAACACACACCTTAAACACACAACACGCAAACTGTACACACACAACACACACTGTATACACACATAGCATACACACTGTATACACACACACGCATTATACATACACACAGACACAGGAGATGTTCATCTCACAGGCACACGGACAGCCAATCACATGGCAGGGTTATCATGGCAGCCGGTTAACCGGGTCGTCCACCGCTGGAGTCAGGCCGAATGGGGAAGCTGTGGGCTGGGTAAAGACAGACCATCAACAGGCTCCACAAAGCTCCAGACCTCAGACCAGAGACAACATGACAGAGCGGGAATAGATTCAACTGTTTTAAAATGACAAAACCATAGGCTGTCTCCCAGATGACGCCGTATTCCCTTCATAGTGTCCTACTTCTGACAGAAGCCCTATATAATTATATAGGGAGATAGTGTGCTAGTTAGAACTCACTGACTCCACATGGGGATGAGTGCCTGGTTTCTCAGTAGATAGAAGGGAATGGTTCAGACCCTAATATCGGTTATTAGGGTTAAGGAGACCATAAAACACTGGAGAAATGGAATGTACAACAAGTAGAGCAAACCACATTATCTCATGGACTGGTGTTTATTTGGTTCCCGTTGCAGAATAACTTCCTGAATTAAGTTAATAACAATATAACATAAACAAAACTCTTGCTCTGCGTTGTATCCAGTCTGCAATGTCTGTTTCCCCAATAGCCTCCTATTCACTAGTTAGTACACTACTCCGGACCACAGGGCTTCAAATGAACATAGGGCACATTACAGTGGATGGCTGTGATTTGTGCCTTTTGCTCTTACTGTTCAGATTGTATTGTTGTCAGCAGAACATTATCCAGGCTGCCTGGACTTACATCAGGACTTACATCAGGAGAGCCACAGTGACAAACTGTAGATCTACTGTCATATACAAGGTTAAGGCACCCTGATAATGTCCATGATTTTCATTTATAAATAATTGGGTGTTTGGATCAGCAATTTCATTTTGATCTATCAAATAAATGAAGGACACAGTAATATTTCAGTAGCGAAATGAGGTTTATTGGATGAACAGAAAATGTACAATATGCATCAAAACAAAATTAAACAGGTGAATACATTTGGGCACCCCAACAGAAATATCACATCAATATTTAGTTGAGCCTCCTTTAGAAGAAATAACAGCCTCTAGACGCTTCCTATAGCCTGTAATGAGTCTGGATTCTGAATGAAGGTATTTTGGACCATTCCTCCTTGCAAAACATCTCCAGTTCAGTTAGGTTTGATGGTTGCTGAGCATGGACAGCCCGCTTCAAATCACCCCACAGATTTTCAATGATATTCAGGTCTGGGGACTGGGATGGCCATTCCAGAACATTGTACATGTTCCTCTGCATAAATTCCAGAGTAGATTTTGAGCAGTGTTTTGGGTCGTTGTCTTGTTGAAATATCCAGCCCCGGCGTAACTTCAACTTTGTGACTGATTCCTCTACATTATTCTCAACTTTAACAAGATTCCCAGTACTGGTACTGGCCACACAGCCCCACAGCATGATGTAACCTCCACCAAATTTTAATGTGGGTAGCAAGTGTTTGTCTTGGAATGCTGTGTTCTTTTGCTGCCATGCATAATGCCCCTTGTTATGACCAAATAACTCCATCTTTGTTTCATCAGTCCACAGCACCTTCTTCCAAAATGAAGCTGGCTTGTCCAGATGTGCGTTTGCATACCTCAAGCGACTCTATTTGTGGCGTGTGTAGAAAAGGCTTCTTCCGCATCACTCTCCTATACAGCTTCTCCTTGTGCAAAGTGCGCTGAATTGTTGAACGGTGCACAGTAACACCATGTGCATTAAGATGACGTTGTAGGTCTTTGGAGGTGGTCTGTGGGCTGTTTTTGACCGTTCTCACCATCCTTCACCTTTGCCTCTCTGAAATTGTACTTGGCCTATCACTTCAGACCTTGAACAATCTTTGTTTTCAGGTCATTTGAGAGTTGTTTTGAGGCCCCCATGTTGCCACTCTTCAGAGGAGAGTCAGAGAGAACAAAAACTTGTAAATGGCTACCTTAAATACATTTTCTCATGATTGGATGCATCGGTTTATGAAGTTCAAGCCTTAATGAGCTCACCAAACTAATTGTGTGTTCCAATTAATCAGTGCTAGGTAGTTACAGGTATTCAAATCAACAAAATGACAAGGGTGCACAAATTTATGCACCTGTCTAATTTCTTTTTGACGCATATTGCACATTTTCTGTTAATCCAATTAACCTTATTTCACTACTGAAATATTACTGTCCTTCAGTTATTTGATAGATCAAAATGAAATTGCTGATCCAAACACCCTCTTATTTATAAATGAAAATCATGGAAATTGTCAGTGTGCCTAAACGTTTGCATATGACTGCATGTTGTTTAGGACGTAGGCCTATGGATTCAGAAAGGATGTAGAAAATGGTCTAACGTATGACATTGAGCTGTTGATGCATATTGTCATCTCAACTGTATTAGACCTCTCAGGGTCAAAGGTCACAGATCACCAACGTGGTTCTGGACCAAAAACGTTCCATGCGTATAGAATGGTTAAGAATCAATGTCGATATTTTTCTCCTTCATTAGCTCTTTTGTCCCATGGATGAGCCCCTGTTTGATAGAACACTGTTCAGTTTGCCCCTGTTTGATAGAACACCGTTCAGTTTGCCCCTGTTTGATAGAACACTGTTCAGTTTGCCCCTGTTTGATAGAACACAATTCAGTGTTGCCCTGTTTGATAGAACACTATTTAGTGTGCCCCTGTTTGATAGAACACTGTTCAGTGTAGGCCTTTCAGCTATCTGGGCTCCTCAGGGACTGGCCAAATGTCAGGACAGAGGCTCCACTGGGACTGGCCTAATGTCAGGAGGGAGGCTCCCCAGAGACTGGCCCAATGTCAGGAGGGAGGCTCCCCAGGGACTGGCCCAATGTCAGGAGGGAGGCTCCTCAGGGACTGGCCCAATGTCAGGCTGCGGAGGCTCCCCAGGGACTGGCCCAATATCAGGAGGGAGGCTCCTCAGGGACTGGCCCAATGTCAGGAGGGAGGCTCCCCAGGGACTGGCCCAATATCAGGAGGGAGGCTCCTCAGGGACTGGCCCAATGTCAGGAGGGAGGCTCCCCAGGGACTGGCCCAATGTCAAGTACTTTAATGGCCATAGAGACAGGAAAGAACTAAAGGAGAGAAATAAACATTGATTTTAAAATCCATTACTAAATAAAATTTTCCGCACTTTAAACTCCTTAGGAATATTTACCGTTTTCAAGTTGTATAAGTTTATGTTTTGGGTCCTTGGTCAAATGTTCCCATTATATACATAGCATTAGTTGATGCCAGTGTTAGCCTGACTTATAAGGTGGATTCCTGTTGAATCTCATAGACGCCGGAGGCCTTGGTCTACCTGGCCAGATGCCTCTTACTGTAGCTAGCCCTGTCCAAATATGTTGTGTAGCAGATCTAGTTCCTGCCTGATGACACCTGCTGTCACTGCCCACAGCCCACCTGGTCACCCGTGTGCCTATACACCTGGTCATCCGTGTACCTATACACCTGGTCATCCGTGTGTCTACACACCTGGTCATCTGTGTGCCTATACACCTGGTCATCCGTGTGCCTATACACCTGGTCATCCGTGTGCCTACACACCTGGTCATCCGTGTGCCTACATACCTGGTCATCCGTGTGCCTACACACCTGGTCATCCGTGTGCCTACACACCTGGTCATCCGTGTGCCTACACACCTGGTCATCCGTGTGCCTATTCACCTGGTCATCCGTGTGCCTATTCACCTGGTCATCCGTGTGCCTATTCACCTAGTCATCCGTGTGCCTATACACCTGGTCACCCGTGTGCCTATACACCTGGTCAGCTGTGTGTCTATACACCTAGTCAACCGTGAGTCTAGAATTTGCCTGTAAGTGGTCTTAAAATGTCATGTTCTCTTGTATTCTTGTTACAACCAGAAGAGGACTGGCCCTTCTCTGGGTTTCTTCCTAGATTCTGACTCTACACAGGAGTTTAAGCCAGGTGTTAATCAATACCTTGTTGTTGCTTATTCTTCAGGTTTTGCATGACACTCTAAAGTAAAAAGGGCTTTATGAACTATATTTTATTTTGTTTGAATGGATCAGCCATGGCACTGTTTCAGTTGGGTAATGCAAAACTGTGCCTTGAACAGTACATATGAAACAGTGGTGAGCAGACAAGTTACATGATCTTTCTTTGGGATAGGATTAAATGCAAATACATAGAAAACATAGAAATTATGACTTATTGACTTATTTGATGAGGAATCGCATTCTATTATTTCAAATATACAGTATATACACATAAACCTAGCACAGAACTTAAATCTGGATAAATAACTTTTGAGAAAAACGGCCTGGTGATACTCTACCTCCAAACTTCTTCTGGACAACACACCACAAGTTGACATGCCTTTTCAGGAAGTTGACCACCAAGCTACAGCTGCTCCCTGTCAAAGAAACACAATCAGTTAGAGCAGTATTTCTCAAACCTCTCATGTGGGACCACCAGCCATCTCACAGCTCACCTGATTCAAGCAGGTAAGGGCTTGATGATTAGTAGACAAGTTGATTCAGGTGTGCTAGCTCTGGGATACATCTAATATATGGCATGGCTGGGAATCCCCCAGGAGAATTAGTTAGAGAACCGAGAACCATCTGTGTCCTAGCCTGGTTCCCCTTCTGATTGTTGCTTTTTAATGTGTCCTGCAGGGCTTGGTAAAAGGTCCTCAATAATGTTAAAAGCTAGCTGGTCAGATTTTGTGAAATGTAGATTTTTTAATGCAAATGTTTTGTATTACTGTACTTATGTTAATGGTCCAATATATCAGATCTCAGATGAGCTACCGTAAATGAGTCATGGTGTGTTAGTGCCAGATGAGCTACCGTAAATGAGTCATGGTGTGTTAGTGCCTGTACAATATCTGGATGCAGAATGTCTCAGACATCCTTCAGAAATGGGTGTAGAAGGAATAAAAATGGGTGAAGGACAATCAAACTAAAAAGTTGAGGGTGTGACATGTGACATTTTTGAGTAGTTATTTTAGTTTTTCTGTTTATTTAAGAACTTTCATTTATATATTTTTGAAATCATATTCCATTTATAAAGATGTTTTTTACAGTTTGCACAATACTGTATATACTATTATTGCATTCCTAATTATACAGTACATATTGGACAGAGCTCTGATTACTAATCTGACAGGACAGAGTTGTTTACTAATCTGACAGGACAGAGCTGTTTACTAATCTGACAGGACAGAGTTGTTTACTACTCTGACAGGACAGAGCTGTTTACTAATCTGACAGGACAGAGCTGTTTACTAATCTGACAGGACAGAGTTGTTTACTAATCTGACAGGACAGAGTTGTTTACTAATCTGACAGGACAGAGTTGTTTACTAATCTGACAGGACAGAGTTGTTTACTAATCTGACAGGACAGAGCTGTTTACTAATCTGACAGGACAGAGTTGTTTACTAATCTGACAGGACAGAGTTGTTTACTAATCTGACAGGACAGAGCTGTTTACTAATCTGACAGGACAGAGCTGTTTACTAATCTGTCAGGACAGAGCTGTTTACTAATCTG
>JACXGM010006966.1:0-18430 GCA_016801145.1 Umbra pygmaea | reverse complement strand
TGACAGGACAGAGCTGTTTACTAATCTGTCAGGACAGAGCTGTTAACTAATCTGACAGAGCTTTGTTTACTAATCTGACAGAGCTCTGTTTACTAATCTGACAGGACAGAGCTGTTTACTAATCTGACAGGACAGAGCTGTTTACTAACTCTAACAAGAACAACAACAACCCTAACAACAACCATGAACGATACCCCCACACCAGGCCAACACCCCTCCACTACACCTCCACCAGGCCAGGCGTGCTCCTCTCCTGCCCCCCCTACCCAGCACTACCACAACAAGGAGAACAACAGGAGAGGCATATATGAGCACAAGCAATTAGCAGAGCAACAGGCCCAGCCCCTACTGGTTCAATCAGCCCAGTAACATCCATGGAGCTCAGAGGTCTTTACCAAACCCTTTCTGCTCTCAGCTAATGGCTCCATGCTAAAATACACTAAAACAATAACTGACAATATGGAACAAAAATAATTTACAATTTCATGCTGAAACATACAGGGTTTAAGGTCCTCTGCTTTTGGACTAAAGACCAGAAACAGAGACTTTACCAATAAAATTAGAAATATATACATTTTTATTTTACAGGAGACATCGTATAAAGGTGATGGCCAAACTGGTTGTCCTCTAGACTATAGAGAGCTAGTCCACTAAACTGCCAGGGGTCAAACTCAGGAGGCATGTTAATTTGGTATAGGTCAGAGCTAACTCATGCAATCAAATTATTTAAAACAGGATCATTCTACATGTGGTTATAAATAAATTAAGACATCATGACAACAGAGAAAAATGTCCTCCTTTGTGTCAATTATGACCCATATTATTATAATTATCCCAATTATAACCAGTTATAATTGGATCACAGCTCCTGGCAGTGGATCACAGCTCCTGGCACTTTGTTGCACACTGGGTTTGTACATACATGTCGTCAATGGTAGCGTTAGAGGAGATTCCTTTACATGCTATACACATTAGTAAAAACAGGTGAGGTAGAACAAGTAAGAACAAGTAGATAAACAATATTTAACAAATAGTAAAAACAGGTGAGGTAAAACAAGGGGCAGTGCATGGTCTGCACTTGTACTGCAATGTCTCCAGCAACACAGAGCTGCATGTATGGACGCTTGTCTGTAAACAATGCCGGGTAAATCGACGAATGCAGCAGCCGCGTATCGTCCGACACGTAAAAACGCAAATATCAGCCCAATATGTCGACCGGCCGATAAAATCGGTCTATCACAAGTTAAGATTGGCAACAAACATAGATTTCTTCCATCAGAGCCAGGGAGTAAGACAGGGATGCAGCTTGAGCCCAACTCTTTTCAATATCTATATTAATGAATTGGCAAGGGCACTGGAAAACTCTGCAGAACCTGGCCTCACCCTACTGGACTCAAATGTCTCCTGTTTGCAGACGATCTGGTGCTTCTGTCCCCCACCAGAGAGGGTCTACAGCAGCACCTAGATCTCCTACACAAATTCTGTCAGACTTGGGCCTTAACAGTGAATATCAGTAAAACCAAAATAATGATCTTCCAAAAAAGGTCCAAAGGCCAGGACCCCAAACAAAAATTACACTATTACCTTAGAGCAAACAAACAACTACACCGACCTTGGTCTAAACATAAACACCACGGGCAACTTCAACAAGGCTGTGATTGATCTGAGAGACAAGGCCAGAAGGGCCTTCTATTCCATCAAATAGAACATCAAACTTGACATTCAAATTAAATCTGGCTTAAAATCCTCCAGTCAGTCATAGAACCCATTGCCCTGTATGGCTGTGAAGTCTGGGGACCACTCACCAACCAAGACTTTGTGAGATGGGATAAACACCCAAATCAAACTCTGCATGCAGAATTCTGCAAAAGTATTCTCAAAGTCAAACGCAAAACCCCAAACAATGCATGCAAAGCTGAATTGGGTCTAGTCAAAGTCAAAGTCATTTATTTATCATATGCATCGAATAACATCACATCATCCTATGCAGAGAAATTATTTTGGACATGGCTCGACACATCTATGCAGTGGGCTTAAAAGGTTAAAACAATATAAATAATTTTTTAAAAACAATAATAATAATTATAATACACTATGTACTGAGCAGTGATCCGTAATATATACAACAGCAGAGGTAATAAATGTTATAAATATGGCATGGAAAATAACAAGGTGCATTTGAATACTGCTACATCAGATGAAGAGTGCATAAAGTGACCAGAGAATAGTCGTGCTCAACAGATGGTTTGTGCTCAGTGACAATGTTCCATGTTGAGCAGCCGGATGGCCTGCGGAAAGAAACTGTTTTTGAGTCTGGTAGTCCGTGCCTTGATGCTCCGGTAACGTCTACCAGACGGCAGCAGTGAGAAAAGGTCACGGCCTGGATGGCTGTGGTCTCTTAGGATATTCTGTGTTTTCCTCAGGTATCGCTTGTGGTAGATGATGCACGGAGGGCAGACAGCAGCCTATGATGCACTCTGCTGACTTCACCACCCTCTGAAGGGCCTTGCGATCAGCAGCGGAGCAGCTGCCGTACCAGGCTGTGATGCAGCCTGAGAGGATGCTCTCAATAGTGCACCTGTAGTGCGGTATGCCGCTTTAAATCCCGCACGCACACACACACACACAGACTTTTGCGCACACACCAGAGGCTAAGTCAATTGAACATTGTAAGGAACATGTTTATAAATAAATGTAAAATGAAATATAGACTAGGCTATGGTTTTACATCCCAGCTTTCATATTTTTTGCTAGAAAAACAGCATGTTGATTTGTCAGGTTTAAAGGAGGCCCTGAAAGACATAACAACGTTTTGACCACGATGGATACGAAGCAATTGAGAGGGTCTGGGGCGACAACGTGTGTTAGCATTAGCGAGAACTGTTATCGAGGAACTAGTCTCCTGCTGACGATGGACGTTGGACGTTGGTTGGCTTGTGTCCACCGACAATGCGCCGTGGGGCGGAGAGGGTCCGGCTGTCGGACAACCTGTGGGGCTCTACTGCCGCCGAGATTGAGCAGGAGAAGGCGGCGATCATTGCCCTGGATTTGCTGCGTGGGAGAGGGGTGCGAGGCGAGGGCTTGATGGCTGACGGGTCGCGACGCCCGTTCGGTGAGTGAGGTCGGCATGGAGGGGAGTTCGGATGGGAGTGTGGGGGTTGCTGGAGAGGGGGAAGGGTTCGAGGACTCTCGGTTTGTTCGGCAAAAGAAAAAGAGGGCACGGAAGAAAGAGGGTGGTGAGAGTAGTTTGGGTGAGGGAGTAGGGCCGGCACGTGGTGGTGGGGAGCAGGGGTATAATGTGGTAATGGTGTTTGCAGCCCCGATTGGTAAGATGTTTCACCCGGTGTCACTCACGGTGGCGATCAGGGATCAGGTGGGGAGGGTTGTGGATGCTAGGTGTTTGAGTGGTGGTAGGGTGCTTATTGTGGTGGGTAGTGTGGCGCAGAGGGATAAGGTGCTGAAGTTGGAGGTGTTGAATGGGGGTAAGGTGAAGTGTCTGGTGCCTGGGAGTGCGGTGAAGGTGAGAGGGGTGATCACGGGTGTGCCAGAGGATCTGTCCATGGAGGACCTTAAGGAGATTGTGTCGGGTGGGGTGGTGTTGGAGGCGAGACGGTTGGGCAGTAGGGCGTTGGGGTTAGATAGGGTGAGTCCCACGGTGTTGTTGGAGTTTGGGGGCCTTTGCCGAGTAGGGTGCACTTAGGGTATCTTAGTTTTTATGTGAGGGAATATGTGCCACCGCCACTGAGGTGTTATAACTGTCAGCGTATGGGGCAAGTGGCTGCGGTGTGCAGAGGGAAGGGTAGGTGTGGTAGGTGTGGGGGTGCGCTTGAGTATGGTAAGTGTGGGGTAGGGGACGTGGTGAGGTGCTGTAATTGTGATGGGGAGCACAGTGCTGCGTTTAGGGGGTATGTGGTTCAGAAGAAGGTGGCGGAGGCATAGCGGGTTAAGGTGGTGGATGGGGTCACGTATGCGGAAGCGCTGGGATGTATTTTATTTTCTAGGGTCGTGGGGTGAGTTGGGTGGAGATGACTTAGGTGGGCCGTGTCCGGCCGCGCTCTCCGGTGCTGTTGGTGGCGGTGTATGCACCTTCAGTTGGTTGCAATCCGCCATTACCCCATAGAAGAAGAAGAAGAAGAAGATAACAACATTACCTGCAGCACTGAACACAGGTTCTGAGGGAATGCTTGTAGCGAAAAAGGTCAAATATTTTTATGCTACTTTTGCAGGCAGAGGAAATTGCCTGTTGCGTTCTGCTCTTCTACTTCCATCATATTACGCTGGAGTCTTCGTCTTCTCTGTTAAGTAGCCTACTCCAGCTTAGTCTGTAAATGCCGGCATTCAAGGACATATCAACCCAACACTCTTTTCAATTGTATTGGATGTCGTTTTCAGCCCCGTCATCTGAACAAACAGTAAGCAGCTGTTGGAACCCAGCACTACTTGGGCGGAAAACAGATCATCTGCATACATAAGATGATTTACACACTTATCTCCAATCATACACCCAGTTTTACCCATACTCATTCAACAGTTAAATGTTGTTGTATGTGGCTCTACGCTAAAGTCTAGTTACAACGCTAAGTGTCTTGCATCACTCCCTTATCCCTCCTACCAGTTCCTATGGCCACTTGGCCAGTGCGAATGCAAATTGCAAAACCAGTTTTGGGGGAGAGTAGTTAGTGGAACTGATTAGAAGTGGACTGTTCCTATAACTACGTTCCTGTAACTACTTGGTCGGAAAGCGGCTTATTATACCAGCAACACGAACTCGGACTTTCCTTTTCAAAATAATAGTGCTCGTAATTCATTATAATTACATTGCATAGGTAGTCGGTCCATGTTCATGTGTTGTAAAAATTAGTCTATTGTTGGATAAAACATACTCTAGTGAATCTAATCGTGTCACACGAGACACTGACAATATATTCAATCAACTTGTGTCTAGGCTAAAACATGTATTACTGTTTTAATAAAAGGTTATTAAAACATGTTAAATTATTTTTTACTATCACACACTCCTATTGTTTCTTTACACACAATACAATTGCATTTGGTTATGATTCACTAGCTTTATAATGAATTAACAATGGTTGTTGTATTGCCTAAAAACGACCGCTATTATTTAGAAAAAAAAGATCAGAGTTTGCGTTGCTGGCATAGTAGTGTTGCCAGGCGAACGGTATTTGCGTATAGCTGTGGCCGGTTCTGAGCATGTGCAATTAAAAACTGAGGTCCTGCATTTGGGGCTTTCTCATGCGCCTGTATTTTCTGCTTTAGTAAAATATGTAGCCCCAATTTTTGCTCCATCTTTTGATTTCAACAAAATGCACACATGCCAGCCAAAGCTTTTTTTGGGGTGATGACGGTGACGAGCTCAGCCCGCGGTCGTCGTCACGTGAACGTGGTATTGCGGTAATGCGGTAACTGTCCCAGCCCTAAGAATACCTGACCACTGTATCAGGCCCCAAATTAAGAAAAAACATTTCATGTACAGACTCAGTGAGCATGGCCTGGCTAGAGAGAAAGGTCGATACAGGCAGACCTGGTTACCGAGGGAAGACAGGCTATGTGCACACTGCTCGCAAAATGAGGTGGAAACACACACAATTTGACACAAAACCAAACATAGCGAAGCTCCCATATTTATTAGTTGAAATTCCACAGTGATCAATACAGCAGCACGATTTGTAACACGTTGCCATGAGGAAAGGACAACCAGGGTAGCACAAACAACATTAGGAACATAACATACATGTCTTAATCTATACCAGTCTCACATTATTTTAGAGGTAACAATTTTTATTCTCACATCAATGTAAATTTGACACTGAATGTGCTTTAAACAATACTCTCTGTATAACAGGTTTAAAGGCAGTATACCAGGTGTCCCAGGCTGCCTGGAGCACACAGGTGTGTTTACACAGCTCCTCAGAGAAGCAAAGGAGAACAGGGGTGATCTGGTGGTGCTGTGGTTAGATCTGGCCAACGCCTATGGCTCTATGCCCCACAAACTGGTACAAGAGACTCTGGAGAGGCACCATGTTCCTGCCATAGTGTAAGACCTTATCCAGGATTACTACAGTGATATTCAGCTGAGAGTCTCATCTGGGTCAACAACATCAGAGTGGCACAGGCTTGAGGTGGGAATCATCACTGGCTGCAACCATCTCAGTGATTCTGTTTGCTCTGGAAATGAACATGTTGGTGAAATCTGCTGAACCAGAGTGCAGAGGGCCCAAATCCAAGACTGGAATACGGCAACCACCAATCCGAGCCTTTATGGATGACCTAACAGTGACAACTGAGTCAGTCCCCGGAGCCAGATGGATCCTGAAGGGTCTAGAGAGGCTGGTTGAATGGGCCAAGATGTCATTCAAGACAGATCCAGATCTTTAGTCCTGAAGAAGGGCAGGATGGTGGAGAAGTTTCGTTTTACCATCTCAGGAACCGAAATGCCCACCCTGTCTGAAAAACCAGTTAAAAGCCTGGGAAAGACCTTCAACAGCAGCCTCAGGGATACAATATCCATCAAAAACACCTGCGAGAAGTTGGAGAAGTGGCTGAAAAATTTTGACAAATCTGGGCTCCCTGGAAAATTTAAGGCATGGGTGTACCAACATGGAATTCTGCCAAGGATATTTTGGCCTCTGCTCCTGTACGAGTTTCCAATTTCCACTATCTCAGAACTGTAAAGGCGAGTCAGCCGCAACCTAAGGAGTTGGCTGGGACTCCCGAGGGGTTTAAGCAGCATCGCCCATTATGGAAACACCTGCAAGCTGCAGCTCCCACTAAAATCCATCGAAGAGGAGTTTAAGGTCCTGCGAGCAAGAGAGGTGCTGCAGTTCCGTGATTCTAGGGATCCCAAAGTCTCTGGGGCAGGGGTAGAGGTCAAAACTGGCAGGAAATGGAAGGCAGAGGTGGCAGTAGACCAGGCAGAGTCACGGCTACGCCATGTTGACCTGGTGGGAGCAGTGGCCAGGGGAAGGGCTGGGCTAGGAACCTCTCAAAGGCCCTGGTTCAACAAAGCTCGGGGGAAGGAGCGGAGACAGCTAATTCAAGGTGAGAAGAGGGTGGCGGTGGAGGAGGAGAGGTCCAGTAAAGCAGTGGGAATGGCACAACAGGGTGCCTGGACTAGATGGGAACAAGCTGTGGAGAGGAAGTTCATGTGGGCTGACCTCTGGCGGGCAGAGCTACACCGCATCAAATTCCTGATTCAGGCAGTCTATAATGTCCTGCCCAGCCCATCCAACCTGCACACCTGGGGTCTGGTCAATACACCAGGATGTGCCCTGTGCCAGAGAAAGGGAACTCTTGAGCACATCTTGAGCTGCTGCCTAAGAGCTTTGGGGGAGGGCCGGTATTGCTGGAGACATGACCAGGTGCTCAAAACAATTGCAGAGAGCATCCAGGTTACCATCAGCAGCTGCCGGAAGTCAAAGCCCTCCAAGCAAACCATCAGCTTCATCAGGGCCGGAGAGAAGCCGGAAAGATCTTCCAAGGTAACACCAGGGCTTCTGAACACTGCAGAGGATTGGCAGGTGATGGTGGACTTGGGCAGACACCCTGAGACCTGACATTGTCTTGGTATCTGAGGCAACAAAGAACCTGGTCATGTTGGAGCTCACCGTGCCATGGGAAGACCAAATGGAGGAAGCTTTCGAGAGGAAGAGAGAGAAATATGATGGCCTCGTCAGCGACTGCCATAAACAAGGCTGGAAGGCAAGGTGCTTTCCTGTGGAGGTGGGATGCAGAGGCTTTGCAGGGAAGTCCCTCTAGGGGGCCTACACCGCACTCGGTATCACAGTCGAGAGAAGGAGAAGAGCTATTTGCAATAGCACAGACGCTGCAGAGAAGGCTTTGAGGTGGCTCTGGATCAAAAGAGCAGATCCGTGGACAAATGCTGCTAGGGCACAAGCTGAGGCCTGATCAACCTCAGCTGGGTCGCCTGAAGGAGGGTGTCTGACCCCACTGAGATCAGGATCATCACTGATGATGTGCCCTAGCTTAGCATCAGAAGATGTATCATTACAACTTGATTTTGTTTGGTTCCTTTTACATAATTGCATTATTATTATTGTTATTTTTCAATGCTTAGTGTCCACTTGCTTTGGGAATGTAAAAAACTTGTTTCCCATACAAATAAAGCCCTTTAAATTGAAATGAAAAAGTGAGAGACAGAGAGAGACAGAGAGAGGCAGAGAGATAGGGAATTAGGGGGAGAGAGTTAAGGGGAGAGAGTTAGGGGGAGAGAGTTAGGGGGAGAGAGTTAGGGGGAGAGAGTTAGGGGGAGAGAGTTAGGGGGAGAGAGTTATGCCTGCAGTATACTTAACACGCCCGACGTAGATTTTGCTGGCACGCGGGGATTTCGAGCGCGCGAGCCAAGGGCGCGCACCACTTTTTTTTTCAGTGGCGCACGACAAAGCGTAAACGGGAAGCATGGACGAGTTCGAGGGCACAGTAAACGATTCATAATAAAACAGTTAATGGTTCATAATAAAACTGTAAATGGTTCATAACAACACAGTTAGGATAATCTTAGCCACTGTTGACATTAACGTCAATGCTGCTGCCAGTTCTGCCATTGTTTACCTTTTTCTTCTTCTTCTAGTCCGTGAAAATATCAAAGTCGATAGCCTCTCCTCAGTTGCGACACCTCTGTTCAGGAGAAAACTGCAACTTGTGTCGCGAGCACCATGCACAAGTATAAATACTTAGAGCCTCAGTAGAGCCTTGGCACTAACTAAACAGAGATAATTATAAACAGAGAGCCTCAGTCGAGCCTGGGCACTTACTAAACAGAGATCATTATAAACAGAGAGCCTCAGTAGAGCCTGGGCACTTACCAAACAGAGATCATTATAAATAGAGCCTCAGTAGAGCCTGGGCACTTACCAAACAGAGATAATTATAAACAGAGAGCCTCAGTCGAGCCTGGGCACTTACCAAACAGAAATCATTAAAACAGATAGCCTCAGTAGAGCCTGATTGATGTAACGGAACAGCGTGGAAAAAAATGATAAAAACAATGCAGCAGCTCAGTAGATCTATATACCTAGTATTAAATAGCCCGGTAGCCAAGCAGAGACCTTCGCTTTAGCTCTGGGTGTTTTTGGTCTAGCCCTATGTATTTTGAGGCTGACTTGCACAGCTAGCATGTTGTCAATGAATCATGCACAGCAGAAACCATGAGCTTCGTTCATTAAATTTGCACAGGATAGTTATGAAACTCATCAGTAGTTATGATAATTATGTCTGTACAGAAAACAAATGTTTTTCCTTGGATTTCCATCAATATTTCCTTGTTTGACTTCTCAGAAGATAATCAAATAGTGCAAATAGTAGTGTATAATAGTTCAGAACCTGGCAACCCTGGTTGCAAATAGGGTTCTGGGAAATTTTAGGACTCAAAACAATGGAAAATGCCTATAAACCAGCTCAATATATTTTTGCACAACAGAGTGACATATTTTCAAATTACTGGTCTCTATAATTGAACGCATATTTAACAGTTCTTTATCCTTATTCTCTTAACTGTTATTTGTTCATTAAAGCTACATTGTGTAAGAATTGCTACCATCTTGTGGTAAAATTGTATATGACAGCCAACTGAATACCCATTCCAGCCCCTCCTGCTATTATGCCAGCAACGCAAACTCTGATTTATTTTTCAAAACAATAGCGCTCATTTTAATTCATTGAAATAATCATAGTAATTCATTATATAGCTAGTGAATTGTAACCAAATGCAATTGTATTGTGTGTAAAGAAACCATAAGAGCATGTGATAGCAAAAAAATAATTTAACATGTTTTATTAAAAACAGTAACAAATATGTTGTACACACTATTTGATTGAATATATTGTCAGTGTCTCATGTGGAAAGACGATTACATTAGAAAAAACTTTCAATAGAGTCTGTTTTACCCAACAAAAGACTAATTTTAGGACTACCTATGCAATGAATTAACAATGATGACTGTAATAAATTATGAGCGCTATTATTTTGAAATGGAATATCCAAGTTTGTGTTGCCAGGCGAATGGTTCTTGCCTACTGTATAGCTTTGGCCAGCGCTGCCATTACATATCCGCGAGAATAGGCATGATCCTCCATCTTAAATATGTTCCGGAAGAAAGAGGTGCCAGTTTCTTTTCAAATTTAGCACTGCACTCCGGTCAGGGCTTGAAGTGATGCAGCTCATGTCAAAATTACATCGCACTTCAAAATCAGAATAGTGTCTATTAGCCACTGCACACACAAGTTGCTAGGTAAATGCCACTGCATTATTCCAGAAAATAATAAAGCTGAAACAAAAGACAAGTTGCTAGGGAAACACCACCACATTATTCCAGATAATAATAAAGCTGAAACAAAAGACAAGTTGCTAGGGAAACACCAACACATTATTCCAGATAATAATAAAGCTGAAACAAAAGACACGTTGCTAGGGAAAACGCCACCACATTATTCCAGATAATAAAGTTGAAACAAAAAGTTGCTAGGAAAAATGCCACCACATTATTCCAGATAATAATAAAGCTGAAACAAAAGACAAGTGGCTAGGGAAAATGCCACCACATTATTCCAGATAATAATACAGCAGACACAAAAGAAAAGTTGCTAGGGAAAATGCCACCACATTATTCCAGATAATAAAACAGCTGACACAAAAGAAAAGTTGCTAGGGAAAACGCCACCACATTATTCCAGATAATAAAGTTGAAACAAAAGAAAAGTTGCTAGGGAAAATGCCACCACATTATTCGATATAATAATCTGGTTCTGCTTTTAGAATGGGACCACAATATAGAACATGCACTCGCAAAACAAACTGGATCCAAGGTTTATGCAAAAATCCCTATTTAATGAAAACATGCAACGTCTCTTCAATCAAAATATTAAAGGAGAAACTAATGTCTTGGAATGTCTGGTAGCAGCCTGCTTTAGGAGTTGTTACCAAGACAAAAACATGAATATGATCTTTCCCAGACAGTGGGTTGATGGTAGAGGAAGTATGTATAATAAAATAGATATTATAAATAGATATTTATAATGACATCCTGTTGCACCAGCCAGACTGGATCATACAAGAAAACATTAGACACGAAGACTAACTCTTCACCTGACAGGCCAACACCCTGTGTAGTCATAATAGGCATAGGATTACCCACGCTGCACTCATACACACACTGCCAATATGATGTAAACACATCACAGGGAGGTCCATGGCAGTGATGACTAATGACATATTTATTACCAGGGCTCACACTATGTTACTGGTTGTAGTTTCCCTGTATGGACACTATGGACTGTTGTATAAATTACTATAGCCAATCCATTGCACCTTTACCATCAAAGTGTAACATTCTGTTGTGTAACTGTTTACCTGTAAAGACCTGTACTTACAAGGCAAGTTTTGTTTCTTCCTAGTGCCTCCCTGTTGTATATGGTCAATATAGACAATTCACCTGCTCCTTGATCATTACAGTATCATTATATTGTGTTTTCATGTACAGACCTGAACATACTAGCCTCCTCCCTTTAACTTATTGTTTACTAATAAATATTTACCTTGTTTTTCTACCACTCTGCTACCACTCTGCTGGAGCCGTGGCCCAATGTTTTTACTGCATGCGCAATCACATCTGCGTTTCTCTGCACCTGACACATTAATTTGAAATGGAAATAAACGTCTTACAGCTTCAGCAAGATCAACCTTATTCAAGGATTCAGCAAGATCATAAAAACACACAGTCAGTTAGGAAAGCTAAAGCTATCTTTTTCAAACAGAAATTTGCTTTCCGTAGCACTAACTCTAACATTTTTGGGGACACAGTAAAGTCCTCCATGGAGAACTTGAACACGTCCGCCCAGCTGCCCACGGCAAGGAAACACTGTCACCACAGATAAACCCACTATAGTTGAGAATTTAAATAAGCTTTTGTCTCTGGCGAGCCATGCTTTCCATCTGGCCAGCCCCACCCTGACCAACAGCCCTGATCCCACCTTTGCATCTTTTTCAATCCCCCCACGTTTCTCATTTGCCCAAATCCAAACAGTTGATGTTCTAAAGGAAGCTGCTAAATATTGACCTCAACAAATCAGCTGGACTAGACAAGCTGTCTACGGCACATATTGCTACCCCCATTAATAGCCTTTTCAACCTCTTTTGCTTCATCTGAGATAAATACCTAAAGACTGGAGATCTGCTGCAGGCATCCTCCTGTTTAAACCCAGGTGATGAGTGGTGCCTGGTTTCCTCTAGACATAACGCTTGCCATTCAGGCCATAGAGTTCAATCTTTGTTTCATCAGACCAGATAATTTTGTATCTCATGGTCTTACAGTCCTTCAAGTGCCTTTTGTCAAACTCCAGGCAGGTTCTCATGTGGCTTCCGTCTGGCCACTCTACCATACAGGCCTGATTGGTGGAGTGCTGCACAGATGGTTGTTCTTCTGATAGGTTCTCCTTGCTGGAGCTCTGTCAGTGACCATAGGTTTCTTGGTCACCTCCCTGACTAAGGCACTTAGGCTCATTTTGGCCGGGCGGTCAGCACTAGGAAGAGTCCTGGTGGTTCCAAACTTCTTTCATTTATGGATGATGGAGGGCAATGTGCTCATTTGAACCTTCAATACTGCAGTACTTTTCTGTACCCTTCCCCAGATCTGTGCCTCGATACAATCCTGTCTCTGAGGTCTACAGATAATTCCTTGGACTTCATGGCTTGGTTTGTGCTCTGACATGCACGGTTAACTCTGGGCCCTTACATAGACAGGCGTGTGCCTTTCCAAATCATGTCCAATCAACTGAATTCAACACTCCAATCAGGTTGTGGAAACATCTCAAAGATTATCCTTGGAAACTTTTTTATTTTTAATATTTGCTAAGATTTCAAACACACTTCTTTCTCATTGTCATTATGGGGTATTGATTGTAGAATTTGAGGTGAATTTAATACATTTCGGAAAATAAGGGTGTAACATAACAAAATGTGGAAAAAGTGAAGCGCTGTAAATACTTTCCGGATGCACTGTGTATCTCTCTGGGTGCCACAAAAGCCTGCACCTCTTAAAGTATTACTATCATATCTATTGTCAAACCACTGTACGTGTCTACACCCACTCATTGCCTGAACCTCATAAAATATTACTATCATATCTATTGTCAAACCACTGTACGTGTCTACACCCACTCATTGCCTGAACCTCATAAAATATTACTATCATATCTATTGTCAAACCACTGTACGTGTCTACACCCTCTCATTGCCTGAACCTCTTAAAATATTACTATCATATCTATTGTCAAACCACTGTACGTGTCTACACCCACTCATTGCCTGTTCATGCCTTAGTGTCCTCATCAAACACTTAGCGCATCTTGCACATATACACCTGCACAACTGTTGTTGTATAATTTGCTCATTAGTATTTCCATAGTTATTGTCACTATGTTACCTACCCAAGTGATATTTCTTTACTGCACTTTGTATTCTGACTAACCTACCTCTCTTAGACCCTATTTGCACTGACGGTACAGTATACTATACCTAACGCATACTCTGAGTACCAGGCACTCTGTATTTGTAGTGTGTGTACCTTCATGTTTCCTTGTACCTTGCGCTTTGTCTTGGCTAGGTCGCCATCTCAAATGAGAAGTTGTATTCAATGTGCCTACCTGGTTAAATAAAGGTGAAATAAAATAATTAAATAACAAATATCCCTTTATCAGAGTTTCAGCAGGTTCAAGTTTCCTTAGTCAGAGCTTCAGTCAGATCATACAATATTTCCTTTCTCAAGGTTTTAGCCTGATCAAATCCCCTTAATTAAGGCTTCAGCCAGATCATGTTTTCTTAAGCTTGTGAATACTCCCATTGAACTCCAGCAAAATTAGCCTACAGGCTAAAACTGATCTCAAATATTTGTAGCAGTGGTTTCTTTCTTGCTGAGCTGCCTTTCAGATTATGTTGATGTAGGACTCATTTTACTGTGGATATACCTAGATCATTTTGTATCCGTTCCTCCAGCATTTCCACAATGTCCTTCCTGAATGGTACGACAGCTGCGTGGTCCAATGGTGTTTATACTTGCATACTATTGTTGTACAGATGCACATGGTACCTTCAGGCGTTTGGAAATTGCTCGCAAGGAAGAACCAGTTGAGTGGAGGTCAAACTTTCCTTTCCTATGTCTTCGCTGTTTTCTTTTGGTATTTCCATAATGTCACGCAGAGGCACTGAGTTTGTCCTTTAAATTCATCCACAGGTACATCTCCAATTGACTCAAAATATTTCCATAAGTCATGACATAATTTTCTTGAATGTTCCAAGCTATTTAACTTCACCTCTGGGCCAGTGGAATTGTGATATAGTGAAATATTTATGGAATAATCTGTCTGTAAATTATTGTTGGAAAAATGACCTGTGTTATGCACAAAGTAGATGTCCTAACAGACTTGCCAAAACTATATTTTTTATTATCAGTCGAGTGGTTGACAAATTTGTTTTGAAAACTTCAACTGTAGCTTACAGTATTTTACACTGATCTCCAACTAAATTACAATGTTTTAAACTGATCTCTAACTAATGTACAGTGTTTTGCACTGATTTAAATGTATTGTACAATGTATTGAAATGTATGTATACACCACACCCATCAAATATTGCAATTTCATCATCTATAAACAATGTTTAGACAAATCCAATGGGTCAATGCAATTTCAGATACCGCTTAACACTCTTCTTTAAGAAATCAAAAGATTCAATGTGATACATCTTTCCTATTTATGAGAAATATTACATCATTGCACCCATGTTTTGCAGTGATTCTATTTAATTTTAAACAATTACATATAGACATATTTTTGTCCTGCACCTGTACAGTTGGATGTGCAAAAACATTCAAATTTCTTGTCATGTTGATGAGACCAGAGACAACATTCCCCTTACTTGCACAGTGATAAAGTCAGCATCTGCATCATTGCCCACAAAGGGTAATCTAATTGGCCAGTTCCATTGAGGTTTGGGGGGCTTGTCAATTGAGCGTAATGCCAAAAGTGTGGGTCACCAACAAAAGTGTAAACAAACACCATTCCCACAAATTTACTTTCTCTAAGAAAAATCTAAATGTTGCATTTTAAAACATGACGTGTCTGTATTTGTTTATTTATGTTTACATCTCCTGTGGTGTTAAAGGCATCCACCCACTGAGCCGTCCACATAGAGAAGGGAATTTTACCTTGCTTATTTATTGTGCAACTTGAAGCTCACCAGTGTTTTGACAGGTTTGTTCAGTGTGACAACATGGATCCATGTCATGTTTAAAGGCCAACTCCTCAATATGAACAGCCATCAAACTACTTACAGATCAGAGTGTTCATCAAATGACTTAATGTCAGTGTGCTCTGTGTGTGTATGTGGGTGTGTGTGTTTTGTGTGTGTGTGTGTGTGTGTCCGTGTCTGTGTGTGTCTGTGTGTGTGCGCATTTTTAAGGCCGATACCGGTACAAATATTTTTTGATTTTTTTTTTTTGATTTAAAAAAATCCGATATTCCGATATATTGCCCGATATATATAAAAAATCCAGAAACGAGTAACAAAACAATCAGATTTCCCTAACATTAGTTCTTTGTAGTTATTTATGAGTCCTCACTAAAATAATATGATAATGCAGTTTAAAAATAAACTTGATTGTTTTATTGTCACAACAGAACAGAGGAACATAAAAAGATATTAAAGTTCAGGGCCCGGTTCCCTGATAACGCTCACTCTTAGCGTGCTAAGAAGACTCAAAAAGATATATCTTACCGAAGTTGTTTATGGTCCTAAGTGTGTTCCCCGAAGTGTCCCTTAGGAAGCTTCTTAACACACTGCCTCTTAAGTTCAACATTACAAAGGCGCTGTCCCAAGGGAAGGTCACAACAGAACAGAGTAACATCAAAATATATTGAAGTTTTGATAAATAAAATGTATAAAAATACAAACTTCAGATATGAATCTTGAACAAAAATAAAAAAATGTAAGTTACCAGTATTAAGACTTTTTAAAATATTATAATTGCCGATACTGATAGTTTGGAAGATGCCTAATATCGGCGATAAAATCGGACCGCTGATATATCGGTCAGGCTCTAATTTAATGCCACCTTGGTGAATTTTTACCTAAAACATGAAAATAATGAACAAATAATTCACCCTTAAAATAAATAAAATCTAAGTATGTGACAAAAACCCTGGCCAAAGTAACTCTCTGTTGCTTCATCCAACCACAACGTGATTAGGTATCTGTTTTCAACCATGCATGTGGCAATTGTTTTATAGATAGGTCAGCAAAATTAAAATGAGGTCGGTTGGTAGATAGGTCAACAAAATGAAAATGAGGTCAGTGGAAAACTGTTAAGCTGGTGGATGTTAAAAACCTTGCGCTCCTCCACCTTCCATTTTAGGATACCCCACAGATGCTCAATAGGGTTTTGGTCTGGAGACATGGTCTGCAGACTATTAGGTCTTAATCATCTTTAACCTCAGCTTCTTTAGCAAGGCAGTGGTTGTCTAGGAGGTGTGTTTGGGGTTGTTATCATGTTGGAATACTGCCTTGCGGCCCCGTCTCCAAAGGGAGGGGATTATGCTCTGCTTCAGTATGTCACAGTACATGTTGGCATTCATTATTCCCTCAATGAACTGTAGCTCCCCAGTGCCGGAAGCACTCATGCAAGCCCAAACCATGACACTCCCACCACCAAGCTTGACTGTAGGCAAGACACACTTGTCTTTGTACTCCTCACCTGGTTGCCGCCACACACGCTTGACACCATCTGAACCAAATAGGATTTGGTCTCAACAGACCACAGGACATGGTACCAGTAATCCATGTCCTTAGTCAGCTTGTCTTCAGCTGACTTTCTTGTGCATTATCTTTAGAAGAGGCTTCATTCTGGGATGACAGCCATGCAGACCAATTTGATGCAGTGTGCGACGTATGGTCTGAGCAATGACAGGCTGACCCCCCACCCCTTCAACCTCTGCAGCAATGATGGAAGCACTCATACGTCTATTTCTCAAAGACAAACTCTGGATATGACGCTGAACATGTGCACTCAACTTCTTTGGTCGACCATGGCGAGGCCTGTTCTGAGTGGAATCTGTCCAGTTAAACCGCTGTATGGTTTTGGCCACTGTGCTGCAGCTCAGTTTCAGGGTATTGGTCTTACAGCCTAGGACATCTTTATGTAGAGCAACCTTTTTTCTGATCCTCAGAGAGTTATTTGCCATGAGGTGCCATGTTGAACTTCCAGTGACCAGTATGAGGGAGTGTGTGAGCGATAACACTAAATTTAACACACCTGCTTCCCAGTCATACCTGAGACCTTGTAACACTAACGAGTCACATGACACTGGGGAAGGAAAATGGCTCATTGGGGCCAAATTTGACATTCACTTAGGGGCCAGGGGTTTAGACCATACTGGCGAGTTATTTGGAGTTATTTTGAGGGGACAGCAAATGTACATGGTTATACAAGCTGTACACTCAGTACTTTACATTGTAGCAAAGTGTCATTTCTTCAGTGTTGTCACAAGTTTATCAAATACTTACAATGATGTGAGGGGTGTGCTCACTTTTGTGAGATACTGTAGGTCAGCAGGATGAAAATGAGGTATATTCTTAAGAGTGGATAACTGCTGAAACAGCGCGTTCAGTAACACAGATATTAAAGATCATGCCAACCTTTTTTACATCAGCTGCTGTTTTTCACACTACTGCACCAACCACGATGATATGGTGGTCAACGTGTAACGGCATGATTAAGATGGAAAATAAGATGACATTAATGAGGTTGAATAAACCATTCTGTAAGCACCAGCTTCAGGCTACTTGTCAAACATGAATGCCTGGCCTGTGGCTGTACCGTACCAGTTATTTCCCACGAGAATGTTTTTGAACGTCAGTTGACCCAGCAGGACTGACAGGCACCCCCGTCTGAGAACCAAGGAGTTCTACATCAACAGCTTTGATGTTATTCGCCTCATTCCAACCCTCTCTCTCTCTCCATCGCCCTCTCGCTCTCCGACTCTCTATTCATCACACACCCCATCATCTTTAATTCTCTGTCCGTCCTCCCTCTCTCCCACCACCCCTCCCCCGAGGAAGTCACCATCCTGTAAAGGAGTAGCCAGGGACGTTATTGGAAGAACATCACAACACCCAGTGTGAGTCCCCAATGAGGCCCTCCCCCATATAATAGGGCTCATGGCGCTCTGGTGAATCATAGTGCACTACGTAGGAAACAGGCTGCTATTTCTGCCCATATACAACCCGCTTTGCAACATCCCTCCACCTGTAACAATATTTGCACATGAGTGTTCCCTGGGACACGTGGGTGACCCCAGCGTTTGTTCCCTGTGACATGTGGGTGACCCCAGCGTTTGTTCCCTG
>JACXGM010006965.1:0-31609 GCA_016801145.1 Umbra pygmaea | reverse complement strand
AATTGTTTGAATGGAAATGTAGCTGTATTCCTGCACTATGGATAGACTTTCGCGTTGATGATAACGAGTCGACTTCCTCTTTCAGAGACCAGCTTATAAAGCTGTACAACTGTATTTATTGCTATAAAAAATAAGAAAACCGATTAATATGGGATAATGTTTCCCTGCAACATGAGGTGCTTTGTTGCACACAAAATCACTGCCTAAAATGCATCATCATTAGCAAAGATGGAGCCACGCCTGCCTATTATTGAAAAACACTGGAATCACAACTTTGCAATAGAGTTGAAATGGTGAAATCTCATTGCTATTTTAATGTAGCCTAATATCTGTAAAATTATAGGTGCATAATATGTTAGAATTACCAAGGAAATGGGCACATAATGCTGCATTCAATTTGTACTCAGAGCTCGGAAAGTCTGAGTTCCTAGTCGGAATTTCAACTGGAATTGGGTCAGATTACTTTGAAATGTAATCGATTACTGACTACAAATTACATGGACATTTTTGTCATCAGTAACGTAATCAGTTGGAATACCCAAAACTTAACGTAATCTGATTACTTTAGGATTACTTTTAGATCACTTCAATAAATATGCACCTTAAGTAAAAGACACCACCACAGAAGATTATTATTTCATTGCATCTAAGAAATAATTTTGCTCTCATTAAAGCATTCCTGTATGAACTAACTAAAAACGTTATTAACTAAAAACGTTATATTTATTAATAAGTACTTTCTTTACTCTGAACATATCCATTTCTCATAGTATAGAAAACTACTGCAGAACACTGCTGTTTTAAAGTGTAACTCTCATCAAAATGCAACCTAAGGTCTTTTTTTGAATGTACTTGAGTCAAACTTCGTTTAAAAGCATAATTAGGACAGAAACTACACTTAAGATTTTCCCTATTTTTGGTTTCCCTCAAATCACCTTTTGAACGGGGGTGCTATGGGCACTAATATGATAGCATCAAAATCGCTTTTTTTAAAACACTAAGAAGGCTCGACACAACATTAAACTTTGATCAAAGTATCACCAGGGGCTGTACATATGAACTCGAGCATTGAGTGTACACAGAGTTAACCAAAAAGAAAGGTTTTGTACAAATCACCTTAGCAGTTTGTTTCTTCATAAAAAGTTGCATTGTTTGCCTGATAAAATGTAATCAGGTAATCCAGAACAATGTAACTGTAATCTGATTACACATTTTGTTATTGTAATCTGGTCTGATTATAGTTACTTGATTTTTGTAATCTGATTACGTAATCCAGATTACATGTAATCCATTACTACCCAACCCTGTGCCCGACCATGTGGGAATTCCTAGTCACAAAGTTGGTGAAATATCACTTCCCACAACTTCATTTTCAAAGATGACAGCACCCTGTATCAACAGTAAGTGAAAGTTGTTGTTACTGTAAATGTTTAGTAATTGTTTTTATTTGTTTTTTATGAAAATGTTTGTACACACCGTACTGTCCAACTGCTGTTTCTGCGGTGTCCATCTTGTTTTCCCACTTCGGTAACTGGAATTCAATCAACTTGTTTTAACTCTGGTGTGACAGTGTGGCCACTGAATGTCGGCGTCTTTAACGCTCACCCGTTCGTTTTGTCCCAGGCAAACAGAGCGAGAAGGCTGCAAGTTAATAGGGTAGTCACTGCATACTTTGGCGTTGCATGAATTCATAATAAACCTTTGGGAAGGAAATACAAATGTCGGCAGTTTGCAACACCTCTGGGTGAACAAAATAGTAGAAGTTCTGACATACTAATGTTAAGAAATATACCCAGCAGCGACGCCAGCCATTTTTCACTGGAGGTGCTAAGGGGGAGCTAGCTCAATGCATGGAGGTGCTAACATGAATTCGCGTTCATGCGCGCTCAGGCGACCTGCACATCTTTCTTACAACTCAAGGACACAAGTGTTGGTTCAATAGGAGAAAACCAAACAACATTTCACGATCTCAAAGTTCTATGCCTAATTCACAATGAGACATAGACAAATCACCATACTCTTAAAACTATGAATAAGGGACAGCACAATTAATGTGTTAATATTGCTCTAACACAATTTGTGTCAAATGTTCAGCATTGTAAATAGTCCAAAGTAAATGTACAAGGCTGAGTTAATCAGTTTTGGGAAGTTCTTAACAAGGCAGAGACATGCAAAATTGATTATAGGAATTTGTCCATATCTGACCACAGGATGGTGATAATCCATTCTATGGTACAGTTCATTCTGCTGTGATAACAATAGAGTTCAGAGATTTTCCACACAATGTCATTTCTAGTTAAGAAAATTACACTTTAGGTCAATTACGCAGAGACAGATTAAGCCATTTCCTGTACTTAAAAACCAAGCTCAATGTAGGTTTATTCACAAAACTGGCCCTTACGATGCATCTGTCTTGTTTGTTTGTTCATCACTGAATTAAAGCCTCAGGAATAGTCAGTTTGAAATATGAATTAATTTCCTTCTCTGTCTTTCAAAGCTGTGTACTGTAAACTACTTGCCAACACCTGGCAAGATGGTGGCCTTAGGTGAGGACATTAGACTCTCTCAAAGAGTTCTTTAGGGATTGCTCAATATGGTCGGGGGCAACACTGGAGAATTGAATGATAGATACTCCACTGCCTTGTCCGACTCTCTTTGGGCTCATATAACTTTATGGGCCTATTTTCCCTCCCCTGGTCGGTAAATTAGATGTCATAAAGAAAGCATCTGAACCAAGCCTTACAACCACACTGATCAACCAATTTATCTGTGACACCACTGGCTCCAGGGAGTCTTAAAGGAACTGGCAGGTCTAGGCCCTGTAAATTGCCCAGCTGCCGAAAAGAAGGATACTGGGCCAGAGGTAAAAGGAGGCCAAATCAGAGCAGATTGCATCCTTCAACTCTCCCTTTCTACCACATCTAAAAAGAATAAAATACTCAAGAGATGAGGTTACCAGTATGCTTTATTCAAAAAAACCTATTTTCACTGAAACAGGCCTCATAGCTGTCCTAAAGAAATTCTCTCTTATGCACCCTTGTCCTAATTATATATACCGAGCTGTAAGACCATGACTAGGATACCCCCTCATTGCTGCAGGCACAGAAGAATGTAGTGACAGTAAAGCTGTATACAGCCATCACATATACCTTTGCCTATCGTTTGGGAACAGAGGATGAAAAACGATTTTACAATTGACCTTTATGTGCAAATCCCACCCTGGTGAAAGAAAGCTGTCTTTTGTAAATGTTTCTTCTCTGTTTTTAATGGAAATAGTAGGACGTATTGTTATGAATGGATAATAATTATCATTCCAAGGTGACATGTTTACGAAACAATTGTAGACAGACTACTAAAGCATATGTTTATTTATTATATAGAGTCTGTATTATATATAGTCTGTTTTATATAGTCTGTATTACTGTATATAGATACTGTATTATATAGAGTCTGTATTATATAGACTATGTTTTATATAGAGTCTGTATTATATAGTCTTTATCATATAGAGCCTGTATTATATAGAGCCTGTATTATATAAATGATCTATTATAGAACCTGTATTATATAGAGTTTGTATTATTTAGAGCCTTTATTATATACAGGTAGAGTCTTATTATATTTAGTCTGTATTATACAGTGCCTTGCGAAAGTACTCGCCCCGTTGAACATTTCGACCTAGTTTTGCCACATTTCAGGCTTCAAACATAAAGATATAAAACTTTAATTTTTTGTGAAGAATCAACAACAAGGTGGACACAATCATGTAGTGGAACAAAATTTATTGGATATTTCAAACTTTTTTAACAAATAAAAAACTGACAAATTGGGCGAGCAAAATTATTCAGCCCCTTTACTTTCAGTTCAGCAAACTCTCTCCAGAAGTTCAGTGAGGATCTCTGAATGATCCAATGTTGACCTAAATGACTTATGATGATAAATAGATTCCACCTGTGTGTAGTCAAGTCTCTGTATAAATGCACCTGCTCTGTGATAGTCTCAAATGGTCTGTTGAAAGCACATTTGAATACAGAAAGATTTCCCAAGCTTTAAACATCCCAAGGAGCACTGTGCAAGCGATAATATTGAAATGGAAGGAGTTTCAGACCACTGCAAATCTACCAAGACCCGGCCGTCCCTCTAAACTTTCAGCTCATACAAGGAGAAGACTGATCAGAGATGCAGCCAAGAGGCCCATGATCACTCTGGATGAACTGCAGAGATCTACAGCTGATGTGGGCGAGTCTGTCCATAGGACAACAATCAGTTGTATACTGCATTAATCTGAACTTTATGGAAGAGTGGCAAGAAGAAAGCAATTTCTGAAAGATATCCATTAAAAGTGTTGTTTAAAGTTTGCTACACACCAAACATGTGGAAGAAGGTGCTCTGGTCAGATGAAAACATAATCAAACTTTTTGGCAACAATGCAAAACGTTATATTTGGTGTAAAAGCAACACAGCTCATCACCCTGAACACACCATCCACACTGTCAAACATGGTGGTGGCAGCATCATGATTTGGGCCTGCTTTTCTTCAGCAGGGACAGGGAAGATGGCTAAAATTGATGGGAAGATGGATGGAGCCAAATACAGGACCATTCTGGAAGAAAACCTAATGGAGTCTGCAAAAGACCTGAGACTGGGACGGAGATTTGTCTTCCAACAAGACATTGATCCAAACAGAAAGCAATGGAATGGTTCACAAATAAACATATCCAGGTGTTAGAATGGCCAAGTCAAAGTCCAGACCTAAATCCAATCGAAAATCTGTGGAAAGAACTGAAAACTGCTGTTTACAAACGCTCTCCGTCCAACCTCACTGAGCTCGAGCTGTTTTGCCAGGAGGAATTGGCAAAAATGTCAGTCTCTCGATGTGCAAAACGGATAGAGACATACCCCAAGCAACTTACAGCTGTAACTGCAGCAAAAGGTGGCGCTACAAAGTATTAACTTAAGGGGGCCGAATAATTTTGCACGCCCAATTTTTCAGTTTTTTATTTGTTAAAAAAGTTTGAAATATCCAATAAATTTCGTTCCACATCATGATTGTTGCCCACTTGTTGTTGATTCTTCAAAAAAAAAGTACAGTTTCATATCTTTATCTTTGAAGCTTGAAATGTGGCAAAAGGTCAAAAAGTTCAAGGGGGCCGAATACTTTCGCAAGGCACTGTATATAGATTGTATTATATAGAGCCTGTATTATATATAGTCTGTATTATATAAGCCTGTATTATATAGAGTCTGTATTATATAAGCATGTATTATATAAGCCTGTATTATATAGAGTCTGTATTACCGTATATAGAGTTTGCCAGCAGTTGCAGAAAGAACTGAAATAATGATATGCATTGTTCCTGATTTTGTTTTGATATCCTCACTGACTATTTGGGCAAATAACGATTGGGCAACAGTGGTACATGAAGATAGAACACACCCAATGAGAAATATAGTAAGGGCTTCATCTTAGGATTTGATGTTGTTTTTCTGCTGTTCAAACCATGCCGGATATAGCGTTTTGTATAGCATATGGACACAGTAGTTGAATGAGGCCATTTATTAAATCACATGAACTGTACTTCTGTTAACAGTACTTTTGCTTTTTAGATCTTCCAGAGTTGTTTAGAATTAGTTTTGTTTTGAATGAGCAGTACATTCCCACAGGATAGTTATGAAACTAAGCAGTAGCAAATATAATTGTGAGTACAGAAAAAGTTTTATTTTATAAAAATTGTATACCATAGTTTTCCAAAACCATACAGAGTTCTCAATGCCTATATCACACACATAGGCACCCTTACCCCCCCCTCACACACACACAGACATCTCCCCCCATACAAACATACACATCAAATGGCAAAAATTTGAACTATTTGTGCAACCTCCTTGCCAAGTTAACAAGCACATGCACTCACACAAGCTCTCACAAAGTAATTTTACAATATTTTTCTATTAATTGACTTGTTTGTTTATCCTACCCCAGTTGCATCCTGTCTAATGACATCTACACATGTCATTGCATCAAATCTCAAAGGATAAAGCAGACCTGACGAACATTCACATCTGTGTACACCCACTTAGCCATTTTTCCATTCAACTCTTCTAGCCAAGGGGTTTTATGGCACGCTCACTCACCTGACAACCTCAGTTGGTTTTGCAGATGCCCAAGTCACCTGAGGTTGTGTGTCCCTGTTAATGATGCCTCCCTGAGCGATGCGAGGTAATTTGCATCACCCATAAGGCTTTCCAGCCACTCCTCAGTTAGCAGCACACTCAAGACTCAATCCTAACTTGGTGCTACAAAAGATCGATTTGCCACCTGAGAAGCCCTGCATGCCTTATTTTCAATAGTGTTTGGTTTGATTAATAGGCTTCCTATCTAGGAAACTTGTTTAACAAAACATATGTGTTTTGTCTGTGTCATCCTTTTCCTAACAGTCACCAGAGTTGGAGAACGCTCTCATCCCCTCCATCCGACTCTTTCTTCTTGATTGGTTAGTGTTCGGAGGACTCGATAAGAGCTGACAGCGCAGTAATGATGAATGCAAATGAAAGGGGCAGGGGTAAATGCAAACGCTGAAAGCACAAAGGAAAAGTGATTAAAAATACTTTATCTCTTGGTACTGCTGGGAAGGGGATTTCAAAGTAGCAGAATTAGGCCTTTTTTTGCTTTTACTAGAGAATTCGGGGGGAAGGGGTTAATTTACATAATATTTACATAGCATATATATTAACATTTAAATTCAAGCTACAATAGGAGTTTATTCAGCTGGATGACACTCTTGCTTTGCAGCTCTATAGTCATGTTGCAGTAGCTGTCAAGGTGTTGGATAATTGTATGCAGGAGACAGGTGTGTGATTCCTTTGAGCGACTTTACGTTAACTGAGATATACTTGACTAAATTACCAAAACAACAAAACGCCAGAAGATAGATTGTCACGATACTAAACTCTTAACTCTTAGTTTCCAAATGGCTGAAGGTTTGACAAAGGTATTTCCACAAAAGATGGAAAAACTAAACTCAGAATCTAGACATTGTACCTACTGAACTTTAGGTAGAAACAGGCAACATGACACTGAACAGGACAATCCATGAACAGAGACAATGACCAACAACACACAAATGAACATGGAGACACTAAATACTGAACTAATGCATGCAAACCAGGTGTGAGTAATGGAACAAAACGTAAACAGTCACAGGAAGGACCATATACTAAGGAAGTGAATGATAAATGTCTGGGAGAAACTAAAAACCAAATATGGATTTTACAAAATCAAACATAGAGACAAAGGGAAAACCAGGAATGGATTAAATAGAACAGGTCTGGAACAGGTCTGGAAATGCAGGGACATCCTGACATGGAATACATTATCAACCCAGGGATAGGAATGAATATGTGCCTCACAGGTAATAAGTGTTCCGACAAGGCTGATAAATCAGTAAATCAGAGCCTCACAGGCTGCTGTATGTAAAATTTCTGCCAAACTAATAATGATAAATAAAAGCCTCATAGGCTAATGCAAAAATTGTAAAGCGTTCTAGGCTGAGAGGAGCAAATACAGGACTCATAGGTTCTTATACTGTATAGTAAATGTTACACAAAATGTAATATACTTTACTAATTTAACATGCAGTTGTTACCAGTAGCTCATTATTCAGGTCATTGTTGATAACAGCTTAGCAGTGTGAAGTGGCATTATTTCCCTAGGGAAGGTTCGTTTAATTAATTTTCTCACATGAATATGTGTATGGATTGAATTCTCAAAGAAAGTTTAATCATGCTGATAACACATACTTTTGACAGTCATCTGCAAACATATTAACATCATGTCTGTAATCTTTAAACAAGAAATTGTCTTTATACTGTCTACAGATGTGACTCACCACCTATATATGGGCTTATGGTCAAAAAAATAATTTCATGAAAGTACAGATTCAGAGCTTTCAAATGACATATCAATCACATTAATTGGAGGAACAGTTGGACTTGTATGATGCTTCAACTGTTGCACAATTGTAACAGAAATTCTGAGATTTTCCCCATTAGAGTTTGTCCAGAAGGGGTACTTGTAGGTTCCTACTGGAACTCTATATGCAACAATTACTATGGTATTTTGACCATATTACCATTATCTGTTCCAACTCCAAGCTGTATAAACTGGAATGCTTATTGGACTTAAGCATATCAGGTGATGTGTATAGGTGTAATGAGGGAGGGTGTGGCCTAAGGAGAACACTCTATATCAAGGTGTGCATAATTATTAGACAGCTTCTGTTCCCCTTTTTTGGCCCAAACGGTAAAATGGGCCAAAAAAGAGATTTAACTGACTCAGAAAAGTAAAATATTGTAAAATGTCTTTCAGAGGGATGCAGCACTCTTGAAATTGCTAAAATATTGGGGCGGGATCACAGAAGTGTCAAACATTTTGTTTTGCAAAAAGTCAACAGTGTTGCAAGAAATTTGTTGAGAAAAAAAAGCAAATAAACTGCCAAAGATTTCAGAAGAATCAAACGTGATGCTACCAGGAACCCATTATCCTCCAGTGCTGTCATATTCCAGAACTGCAACCTACAGTACCTGGAGTGCCCAGAACTACAAGGTGTTCAGTACTCAGAGACATGGCCATGGTATGGAGGGCTGAAACCCGACCACCACTGAACAAGACACAAGTTGAAACGTCTAGACTGGGCCAAGAAATATCTCAAGACAGATTTTTCAAAGGTTTTATGGACTGAAGAGATGAGAGTGATGCTTGATGGACCAGGTGGATGGGCCCATGCCTTCAAGATGGACTCAACTCCCAATCATACTGCCAGTTTTTAGAATACATTTTCTCCAAGCAGTGGTACAGGCAATGGTCTGCATTTTTCAAGAAGACCATGTTTTTTATGCAGGACAGTGCCTCCATTGCATGCATCGAAGTACACCTTTGCGTGGCTAGCCAGTAAAGGCCTTAAAGATTAAAGAATAATGTAATAATCCCTAAGGGAATTGTCCATATGTGCTATGTTCCATGTGTTGTGTTCATTTTGAGTTGCACCCCTGTGTTTTCTACTTTAGGTTCCTACCCTGTGTGCATTGTTTTCTTCTTGTAGGTGATCATACCACATTTTCTCCTCCTATAGATCTTCAGTATTGCTAATCAGGGCACAGATATTTGCAATCAGTCCTCATGTCATCTCGTAATAAGTTTGTGTTTTTAGTTTATTTCGCGGTCGGTCATTGTTAGCTGTTAATGTCTTCTCATGTTTGTTGCATGTTGAAGCATTGCTGTTTTGTACCGTTTTGCCGATCGCGGCTACCCTGGAAATCCAGAGTTCTCGCGAGAGCACAATTTGAATTTGCTCAGCAAGTTACTCTGGCACCGAGTAATGCTGCTCATTAACTATGCCCTTGTAGCCGAGCTGCACCAATCACATTGGTGTATCTGATATAGGCGGGCCAGAGGCGTGCTATAAACAGATGACGTCAGCTCTGCGAGTGCGACCTCAAGTCATTAGTAAATATTGTAAGATCGCTATGGATCTACACCAGTTGTTGTAAACTGCTTTGGCCGCTACAACGAACAAGTTAGACTTGAGTTTTTGTCTAAAAGAGGAACAGAAGACGGCGCTCAAATCGTTACTTTTTAAGAAGGACGTTTTTGCTGTTTTGCAGACCGGATATGGCAAGGGTTTAATCTACCAGTTAACTCCGCCATAGGGTTATTGAAAACCCACTGGTGATTGTTTTTAGTGTTATCCAATTGCGTACTGTGAGATTTTCAAATGCACGTTTGCTGCCGCCCCTCAAGTTGAGTCATTTACATTACTCGATCCCAGACCCTTAATCGTTTAGGATATGGGTCTGGATTATTCCAGGCTACCTCGCGGCAGTATTCTTTTGTAAAGTCTGTTTCTGATAATTTTTGGGGATTTTGGTTTTATTTTTTATTTTCCAAACGTGGGTTCCCGAAGTGCAAGTGTATTGCGGATCCGACTAGACTGTCATGAAGAATTACGTACCATGTCCTGGAATAATTTTTTTTGGACATGCAGTGATTAAGAAAAAGGCTCATTTGATAACAAAGCTACATTTCACTTCATTAACTGAGGCTGTTCCTCTATTTTGTTTATTACTATCTTCCTCAGTTTTTTAAATGGGTTAGCAGTACTACTGATTTCATTATTAATTGGATGCACATTCCAGGCTTGCTTAATCTAGCAGCTGACACCCTGTTTAGTTTCAATTTCAGGTATTTCGCAATTGCACCCAGGATTGATGTCTAATGGCCTTTGCCATCAGTCCAGAATGAGATATTAGATAACTGAGACTTTTCCCTATTTCCACAACCTGACAAAAACATGTTGTGGGCCATTGGCTACTTGGTGGTCCCAGGTGGTTGTTTGTCTTGCCTAATGGTAAATTCCGGCCTGGTCTCATATCTATGTCTATAGGGCATTTTCTTTTGCACATGAGAGTTACATCAGTCTAAACACCTAAAACATTTTAGATCCCCTAAAGTCAATTATTGTGTAGATAATAGTTGTCAAAGCAGTTCCACTGAGGCCCTACTGTATGTAGTTTTTCACTTTTACCTTGTACCAGACTGAGGGATTAGCTCACTCTAGGTCTTAATTTGGCATTAATTGAAGGGAAAGACCAAAAAACAGCATATTTTTTCTCCAATGTTTTATGTTTAGTGCAAACAATATTTGTCTGGGGGATGTCGGGGGACCTTAGCAATGGCAGGCACAAGCACACCTGTGCTAACGGATGATCGAGTTGATTGATGACCACGTGGTTTAATGACCAAGTGTTTTAATGAACGTTCTGTTAGTGCTGTTCCTACATTTTTTTCCAAAAAAAGCCAATAGTACAGTTTGGTTCCTTCTGTATCGGATTTGACTTGAAATAACACAATATCCAGAATTCAATACAAACTTTACTCCTGCGCACTTTGAGTCACTTCGGTAGAGTCGAATTTAGTGTAAGGACCTTGTTTCCTAGCAAGAAATTATTCACCGCAATTTGAAACATTTACTACAGGTCACAATATTGTCCCAGAGCTATAAGCCCATCAACGCTTCATTAGGTACAGATTTAGCAAGAATCTACAATGTATTTTTTTATTTTACTTTTGTTCCTCCAAGTATTTACACAATCACTGATAGCTACATTGAAGCTAATGATGCTACCTCCACTCCAGATGGGCCGCGGGCTGGATAAAAAGCCCAGACAACAGACTAGTTAGCCAGTTAGCCACTCACCCATCTAACTCATCTTTTGTTCCTTATTTTCAAACAATTGCACAAAAAATATACAACCACCCTGGCTTTAAATATAACATATTTAGTAGTATTCTGTTTTCATTTTATGTTTTTTTTTCCAAGTTTTCACACAATTACAAGATGCTACATTGGAGCTAATATAGGCTATGCCCAGCCAAGTAGATGATGGTAAATCAGCTCCTTACCTGTTATAATTTGGTCCTGGCCTGGCTGTTTTTTCATAAACACTTTGATCCGTTTGAGGGTCGAAACTCATATGATCTAACAAACAGATGTACTGGTAATCATCTTCTTGGCAGGAGACGGTTGAAAGCAAAAAGTTTTGCTTGTCCCACTCTTAACAATAAAACATTTTCTGTCTCTGTTGCCACTGAGAGCTCCCAGTGGACAACAGCTAAACAGCAGCTATATTGATTCAACCAATAAAGTTGGGCAGGAGCCTTTCCCATATTTCCGCTGCACTGTATTCCAGCTCAAAGCTATGCTTGGACATTACCAATCAATAACACTTGACCTAAGTTGAAATTATCCATCTCTTCAAGTATTTTCTCACTTGCACTCACCATTTAAAAAAAATTCTCTTCCTAGAAGCTACGTAGCTATTTACGGAAGAATGAAATGTGTAACCCCAAGTGAAGGAGTTTAAATACCTTGGGCTCTTGTTCGCGAGTGAGGGGACAACGCGCAGTGAGGGCGGTATTAAATTCAATTTATCATTGATCTACCGGTCAATTTTCATTCCTACCCTCAACTATGGTCATGAAGGCTGGGTCATGACCAAAAAAACAAGATCCAGGGTACAAGCGGCCAAAATGGGTTTCCTCAGGAAGCTAAAGCTTGGTCATCCGTGAGGAAGTCGGAGTAGAGCCACTGCTCCTTTGCATCGGATGGAGCCAGTTGAGGTGGTTCAGGCATCTGGTAAGGATGACCCCTGGACACCTCCCTAGGGAGGTGTATAAGGCATGTCCAGCTGTGAGGAGGCCTCGGGGAAGACCCAGGACTAGGTGGAGGGATTATATCTCCGACCTGGCCTTAGAATGCCTCGGGATCCCCCAGTTGGAGTTGGTTAATATGGCTTGGGAAAGGGAAGTTTGTGGTCCCCTGCTAGAGCTGATTCAGGGGCGTGACTGATACAGGGGCGTGAGGAGAACAGATATGAAAGTCAACTGATCTCCTCTCCTGTGGTGACGTCGCTGGCGAGTGAACAAAAAAAACCTACGCAGGCCAGTTTAGAAAGTGCAGAACACATTGAAAAGGTTTTTTTGGTGTTGGAAAAATTACCTGGAAAATGATTTTGAGGCTGGAGTGTCCCTTTAAATGTCCAAATTGTGTAACGACCAAGTGGTTAAATCACCGAGTGATTTTCTTTTCAGTGGTTGATATTGAGTGGATGGATCATTGAGTGGTTCAGGGTGCAGTGAAGTCAGGGTCGTCAAGTAATTTTTACACATATATGAATGACTGGCAACCAACTTGCATTGCATAACATAGGATCACGCGACTACATTCAAGTCAAGGATCTCATGCGGCGGCGGGTCTGTGACCATCTAAAGCATATGCAGCTGCACAAGCTGATCAGCGGTCAAGCAGAGAGATGTAGCAGCACAGGTCTATTTTTTATTTTTCTTACCCAAAATGTGTTTTACGCTGTGTTGGGGTTTTGGTACTGTGCACCTTGCTCATAGTCATACTATTGTTAGTCTTTTGATTACATTGGTGGACAGACACACCATGTATGCATACATTATGCTATGAGTTTCCCCTAGGCACATATCCAATGCCAAGTCAGTGTGTTAAATCATGTGGCGTTATCTTTCTGATATAGTGAAGCAGTTTAGAATGGGATCCCGAGTGAAAGTAGCCTCAGCTGCAACAGATTCCCACTTTGTCATAAGCTGCTATTTAAATCATCAGTATGTTTACCCTGCTGAGCATAATCTTGCTGCAAGATTCTTACCTATCCAACCCTGCCTAGTAGTCCTGGGTAGTTTTGGTACTGCATACCTTGCTCATAGCCATACTATCGCTTGTCAATTGAGTACATGGGTGTACAGATGCTAGTCAGTGTGTTAACTCACATGATGTTTCCTGTCTGAGCTTCCGAGTGAAAGTTGTAGCCAAGGCTATTCTCTCAAGTTGCTAGTGAATTTTTCAAAGGGTGAACAGGCCCTTACGTTGTGGAGCCTCTCCACATATATCTTGCACCCGACAGACAGGCCGTCTGCTGTCTTACATTTTACATTTGACTAATTTAGCAGATGCTCTTATCCAGAGTGACTTACAGTGAGTGCATACATTCTATCATATCCATTCCCCATGGCTTCTTGAATATCTGTATTCAAGCTCATTGAAATTGAAGTTGTCACATGTCATTGTCTCTTTGCCTCCACATTAGATTCTTAGTAGTAAAGATACCATATATATGGAGGACCAAGTCTAAAAAAATAAATAAGCATACAATTAATTGCACAATAAATACAGTAAATAAATAAATCTAGGCAGTAATTAAATTATACAATGAGGCATTAATGTATATATCTCTTTTAATTAGCTTATTTATTTATTCACCTTTGTAATAATTACCTTATTTATTTATTGTCCGTTATAATTCTCAATTTTATTTATTAATGACTTTTTTAAATGTATGTATTTATGTGTATATTATAATATTTTCTCTGTATTATTCTTCCTTTGTATTTTTTTACTCTATTTCTTCAACGCTATTTATTTCTCCCTGTCATTTTTACATTTCTGTATGCATTTCTGCCTCATTATGCAAATGAGAAGGGGCTGTGTCTTTAGGGGTCAACTTCTGCCTATTGTTTGGTTAGCAGTATACTGCATCTTTCGATACTACATGCTACCGGCCAGTCAGCCAGCCACAGTCACAGTCACGACGAAGATGGCTATTTATGCAGAGGTTATCAGTAGTGATGGCAGTTTGACACTAAAGTTTCGAAACGTGCTTCAAACCAATAACTACAATTCCATTTGACCACTTCTCTGAAGGTTGCTTTGGTACGAAAAATCACATTCTCTGAATGAATGACATTGTGGTTTCGCAGCGCTACCGCGACACCAAAAACAGAGTTAGGACTGGCACCGCCTCGTTTCGAGTCTGAATTCTAGCCCGCTCAAAGCATTAAAACTTTATGCACAACATTGTGTTTGGTTCGCAGTAGTCTCTACAGTGACAAACATTAGTTTGTTTGTAGAAACTGAACGTCTGTCTGCTGAGTTCGCCATTGCTAATCAATGCAATGGCTTTTGGTGGGGTAAAGCCATGTAGATTCGACCGATGCAGTATAATGCTAAACCAACCAATAGGCAGAAGTTTTCCCCTTAAGACACAGCCCCTTCTCATTTGCATAATGAGGCAGAAATGCATACAGAAATGTAAAAATGACAGGTAGAAATAAATAGCGTTGAAGAAATGAATAGGCTAAAAAAATACAAAGGAAGAATAAAACAGACAAAAATATTATAATATACACATAAATACATACATTTAAAAATAAGTCATTAATAAATAAATTAGAAAATTATAACGGACAATAAATGAATAAGGTAATTATTACAAAGGTGAATAAATAAAGAAGCTAATTAAAAGAGATATATACATTAATGTATCATTGTATAATTTAATTACGGCCTATATTTATTTATTTACTGTATTTTTGTGCATTTAATCGTATGCTTATTTATTTTTTGAGCATTTATTTATTTATGTATTATTTCTTATTTTGGCAGACTTGGTCCTCCATTACTGTAGATTCATGGAAGAAATTTACATTGTTCTAAAAATTGCCACACCACCAGTGGTATTCAAGCAAACCCTGAATAAAGATTCAATCCAGAACCTTTTTTTTTGATGGAAGCCTTTGACTTTGAACCTTTTAAAATATAATGTAGATGTGACATTGTATCAAATTGGAGGCATGACCTATTTGAGACATGGATTTACTGTATCCCTAGATGAGCATCTGTTACCAAAAAATTACATTCACGTTTTTATCAAATAATGCAATTAATGATAAATATTTTAGAAATCTGCATTTTAGACAGTTTTTTATGAGTAATTTAAACTGCTATTTGTAGATTGAGTTGAAACAACAGAACAACTTTCTCTTAAAAGGGACTTTCAAAGCTTACATATGCTGTAAAAACCCTTTTGAAAAAAACAATCAAAATGAATCAACCTAGGGCTGAGCGATATGGCAAACAACAACTAAGGTGCACAATAACAGTACTTTATTATTATTGAAATGCTTAATAAAGTGTAATAAAATAGTGCAATGTGTTAAATACAAACAGAGAAACCTGAGACCTGAGAAGGTGGGGATATTACCAGTGTTGGTGGGGACGACAGTTTTGCATAATTTGCAGACGACATTGGTCTAACTACGGTCAGACCTTAAAAAACCAAAAAACTGCCATACTGGCAAGCTGACTTTTCCCGTTTAATCAACAATTTCCTCGCTCGCTGCAGCAATAATTTTCCACTTATCAGTTTCAGTTACCGAAGAATCCAACACAACACATGAGACAATAATATTGCGCAACCAAACTTGATATTGTTAAATGATTGGCTGTTAGCGTGTCACTCACTAAGTAGCTCAGTTACCAGAGAGTGAGTGCCTTTTTTTTATGCAACCAAAATTGCTTCGCAACCTCTGGTTTCTTCCAGCGAAGCAAAGGAAATTATCGAACGTTTTATCAAACACATTTTTAATTGGTATTGATTATGTGTCTATTGCGAGACATATGGTAATCATTATATCGCCCAGCCGTAATTTCATCCCGATTGAAAATCACGTTTATTGTGAAAATGTATACAGGCTTTCAGATGTTTACGTGAACAATTCAAACAAAAGCAATTGAAATATCCAAATTCAACTACAAATGCAACTGTTAATGACTTTTCCAGTCTCAAAATTATTAAATCCCTTCATGGCAAGCATCTTTAGTACTTAGTAGACCATCCTTTTGCTGTTCTGACCTGCTGCAAAAGCTGGCAGCGTTCCTGAAGAATCTTAGTTCTCATGAGCAATGTCCTCCACCTTAGTAATATTCTTGTGTTTGTGTGCTGCAAATGCTTTCTTCAAATCCCACCAGTGATGTTCATTGGGGTTAAAGTCAGGTGACCGTGATGGCCACTGTAGAATCTTCCAGAACTTCTTCTATAACCATGCCTTGTTGGAATTTGGCCTACAGTCCTTAGTGGAGCATTTAGCTGTATCTGTGCCAAAGAGCCTGGTAAAGGCTGAGTGTAAAAGGATTGTGCTGGAGGCGTTGATTAAGCACCAGGTGTTGGTGTTGCCACCGCCCAATTTTAGTGCTCTTGCTCTGGAGGAATTCACTTTGCCTGAAAGCCCAGCTTTTTCCAAGGATGAGAGTGAGGTGAAGGTCCCAGCCACCTCACCCAGTTATGACCCTCAGTCTCCACTAACAGGCAGTGATGCCGGACTGAACATCAGGTTGGCACGACTCCAGATAGAGGCAGACAAGAGGAAATGGAGTTACGTAGAATGGTGCTGAAAATATGTAAACTCGATGTGGAGATGGAGATGTGTAAAATTGATGCTGACAGGGAAGCCAAAGTAAGAATACGGCAGTTAGAGTTGGAAGCGGAGATAGCGAAGCTAGCCTTTGTAACCTCGGGTGTGCAATCCTTTCCAGCTTCGTCTTCCCCAGCATTTGACATTAGTCGGCATATTGCCTTAGCACTGCCATTTAATGAGTCAGAAGTGGACTCCTATTTCAGCCAAACTCAACAAATGTTCTATTTGAAGAGTTAGTGTGTCTCCTAAATCTCTGTCTGTATCCTTCGGGCACAAGCTCATACCCATGCCTCCTGAGCATTTCCTGACAACTTACACTGTAGTAGAAGTGGCCACATATCTTTGGGCCAGTTCAAAGTGACTGCTACGCACTTGAACACACTGAGGAGTCGTGGTGACCGGCTTCATAGAAATGGCAATGAAGCTGGTCACCCTGTCTCCTCCATGTCCTTCTGTGCAATATAACAGGTCAAACAGACACACGGGTGGTAACCTTGATCTCAGGCTACTTCAGGCAGAGCGCCGATGGTTCTTGACTTAGAACCCTGCATCCAATTAGAATGAATGAAGAGCTAGCATTAAACTGTTTCCTATAACTTTTTTGACTTTTATAAGTCCGTTTCGTGTCTGTGTGCTGATGTCCTACCCCTTTTTCATATCAGATTTTTTATAACTATGCACTGGAAACAGATTCCATCTAAAAAGAGGACTTTTCAAGAGTGCAGACTGCCTTCAATCATATTCAAAGCCTAAAGTAAAAAATTAATTTGGACATCATGCACATTGTTTAGTTAATTCTCAGCCAAGGCTAAACATCTTTTTTTCTTGGGTTATTGGCCATTCAGCCATTGACATCATTCATTTGGTGAGAGGTGCTTAGCGCCTGGGTACCAGATAATTGCCAGCTGTGTGCCAAGGTTAGGAGGCATATGAATTAGGGGTTAAAAAAGCATGGAAATCATCTCTAAATAGATTTTTGATTGTGATGTTAGAAATTGTACAACGAATCAATATAAAACACACATATTTAGGAAAAGTCAAGGAAGGAGGAATTAGCTTTCAAAATACCTTATTGTAATTACAAAGTCAAACGCTACCAGGTGGCATGGGCATTTTGCAGTTCTCCTGTTAATCGCTCCCCGGAACAATTCCGAAAACCTCAGTGGCCTCTTTGTATGATTTTAATCATATTGGAGCTAACTTTTCTTGTGCGTTTTGGTCAGTAGTGGTGTACATTTTGGAGTTCTGGTATAAAAACTTTTTGCATTTAGTACATACGTCTTACTGTGATCACTGAAACCTCAGTGCTTGTTGCCAACAAGTCTTGCTGCAAGTCTTATGCAGTCTCTCCCTGCCATTTCAGAAATCTGGTTACAGACGTTGATAGCTTCTTTTTTCTGCCCCGTCCAGGTGGTGTAACCACTGTTCCCTTCACTTTCAACTTGCAAACTATCATTCCAATGGTGTCTCTGGGAACATTCAGTGCCTTTGATATCTGTTTGTATCTTGTTCCTTGTTTTATGAAGGGTGATGATTTGTTCTCTTAACATAAAAAACTGTTCTGACTTACACAAAAAATACTGTTGGTTTTACTGTAAGAAAATGGCACCTGTGGTTGCCAGTACTTTTCTGTAATAAATATGGTAGAACCTTTTACACTATTACGGTAAAAGGATATTAGTACTGTTGATTTTAATTAAGTTCTGAATTTTATTCTAAATTTTACTGTAAAAATACATGTTTTTTACCATACAAATACATGTTATTTAATTGGAATTTGACTGAAAGGATATCCGACCGTTGTAATATCTTTTTATCCACAACCTGGATTCAAAAGAAAATGTGCAGCAAACCATTCTGGGAAGTCTTATAGAATGTTGGCTGTTATGTACAGTATAGGTTTTACAGCATATTTCCATTATAAACATAGTACAGGAGTATATTTAACAGTGGTGTAATGTATTTATCACAGAAAAGTGATTAAAAAATTGTTTTGGCTGAAAAATACTTTTTCAGTGTTTCAATGTTACAGAAACTGTATTCAACCTATTTTGAGTTTACTGTCTTTTACTCTCATGGATTAACAGATCAGCATGAAATCTACAGACATTTTTTTACAGTGAGACATGTTTCTCACACGCAATCAAACTTGACACTCAACAAACCCCTAGCCAGTTTGGGTATTTAATGTGTTCCAGCTCAAGTATACCTGGTGAAGCCCTTGATTAGTTGCATCAGGTGTGCTTGGGACAACACCTGTTTTTCATATGTGTGCTGTTGTGAGGGATTCTATAATGTTGAATCATTTTGAGACTGGAGAAGTCGTAATGAGTTGGAGAAGACTGGAGAAGTCATAATGAGTTGCCTTTTCAGTTAGATTTGGGGAAACCACTTGATGCATTTGTTTTGTTGAGCCATTTCAAATGCTTTTGTTTGATTTGTTCTTAGTATGTACATTTTGAGAATAAACCCGATTTGCAATGGGGGTTGAATAATCTTGATTGCAACTTTATATGGATTAATGATTTCCTATACTATGCCGTGCTTTGTTACACAAAAAAGCACAGCCTGAAATGCACGAATTAAACACTGACCGGCCCGTTGACAAACACTCTGGAAGCACAATTCATCATGTCCTCATTGCATTTCCTGTTCACATGGCAAAATATACACTACTTAGTGTAGAGACTCATTTGTCATCTCATCTAAACTGCTTTTTCAGATGTTTTTATGTCATGAAATACATGTTCCACAGCTTTTGGAAACTGGTCACTGAAAGAGAATGTAGTGTTCTTTTCAGTCTGCAAAATGTTCCCCACTGCTCCATTATTGTATTTACTGTGTATATAAAATACATGCCACACATGTCTAGTTTGTATATTGCAGATTTCTATTGGGCCTACTAAAATTATTTCACATGTAGATCAAATAATCCAAAATACTGCAAACAGGCTTGCACGTTTGATGTGTGAGATAGCATTGCATCTACAATCCTTTTTAAATGATAAGCTGAAAAAGTTTTTTTTTAGTTTTTTTTTTACTGTTTATGTTCATCGGGGTACAGTACATTGTAAAAATTAAAAATGTTTATTCACTACAGTTTTTGACAGTATACAAGCAGTCCAGGACTACCTCCTTTTTGTAAGTCAGGCTGAGGTTTCATCCAATCTTCGTTAATTAATGATTTGCATATCCCTTCCTGTCCGTTGAGCTTGTCATTGCCCCACCAGCCCCAGATCAGGTAGAGTGTAGGAGGTCTTGTGTGCGTGTAATGGAATTGAAATGGCTGATAGAATTTCAATTGGTTACATCACTCAGAACTTGAAGCAGTTGTTTCCCTAGCCTCGCAAGCGCCGGGACTTTTGTGGGATGATGGTAGCGATGCTTTGTGTAGGACAGTTATTATTGTGTTCACAGGATCGCCAGTTTGAGCCTTGCGTGGGATGGTCAGAGCGAGACAATTACATAGGCGTTGTTGACCTGGATCGTTCAATTGGGCTGGCAAGCAGTTAGAGTAGCTGCGAAGAAGGTGGAGGTCAAAGGGTTGTGAGTGTAATGGATGCAAATTGGCTAGTCAGTTAGCGGGAGGCTCGGATAGCATTTGAATCAGTTACATTACACGCTCTATGACTTAAAGTAGTTATTTCTGCTTTCGTGCTGGCAATGATGCTTTGTGTGTGTCCATTGCCATTGTGTTTCGAGGGTCTTTAGTTTGAGCACAACGTGGGACGGTCAGAGCGAGGCTTTTACTTGTGCTTCACTAGCAAATGTAAACTATAGCATGTACTTCTAGAAAATGGGCTGTTTTTAGACACTTATCAGTAATTTGCACTGTACTATACCTGCAGATAAAAAGTGATCGGTGGCTACTAATTATTGTTCTACAAAGATATAAGAAAGCCACTTGCAAAAATGTGTGTTTGAATTTCTCCTGAATGTTTTGAGAAACAGGCGCAATAATTTACTGGATTTGCCAGAATGTTATTCCTAAAGCAATGATCAACACAGGACCGGCACAACTGCATAATACAACCTGTAAGAAGCTCACTAGCAATGAAGTAGCTTCTTCAAAGGTTTGGCTAGCCAGATGTGATCAGAGGCAAGTTGAGAGAAAATGATGCGTGCCCAAAGACAAGATAAGAATACTAGGGGGTCTTGTGTGTCTTGTGAATTTGAACACTCGAAGATTAAAGATGGAAAATAAATTTAGACTTATTATTTTCAAAAACACTCAGGTGAGTTTACAGGCACTTAAGATTGGTTTAAATATTTAAATGTAGTAGGAAAGTAAGCAGACTGACAGTTTTTAATGCAGATCTAGCAATTACTTTTTTCTGTGCACTGATAACCGATACAAGGTGCCATCTGACAGGGGTGATTCACAAGGTTTGTCAGCAAAATGTTTCAATTAACTGCATTTTATCAGTGCAAGTCATGTAGGCAAGTACAATCTTTGACCTTCAGGTTTCTCATGCACTTATCATATAAATTCCCAGATCAAATAAATCATCAACTCGCCATTCTGAAACCTCCTGCAAAGCTGATTAACGGTTCATAATTTTAGGGCCGTACATAATTGACCTGAATGAACTAGCACAAGATAGCAAGTGTTTACATTGAAGACCAATGGCAGAGCAGTCAGCAGTACTGTTATCCAATCAAGGCTGTGGCTAATTAATCTACACAACTTGGGGTCTTGGAAACAAGCTGTGAATTTGAAAGGTACAGAGAGCACTCAAAAATTAAGAATGAAAAATAAATGGATTTTCAAAAACACTCAGGTGGATTTGCAGGTACTTAGGATTGATTTAAATATTTAAAATAATTCCACAAATCAACAATAATGGGCCTTTATAACTATATTCGACCTGTTTGTGCATTTAAAGGATTCATATAAGGAACATCTTGTATCATGAATTTATTTTCACTGGGTAAAAATCCTTGGGGAATAACCTATTGGATGGAGGGACACTTCAAAACTCTAGTAAAATAGATCTTAAAATAATCAAAATGAGACATTGCCTCTCATGATCTATATGGCATCGGAAGACTAAATGAAATGCACCCTTAAAAACGTGGTATCATCCGTAGATCATCATATTAATCATGAATAGTGATATTACACATGATTCTGGCTGCCACTTGGAATCACAACCCCTTTTACTGTGCTACTATTGAGTTATGGATACTATTAAGAAAATCTGTCTGTGATTTTGATCAAACCACAATGCCTTCGACAATCTTTTGACGCACCGAACGGAATGAAACGGGCATACATGCATTTGGACTGATTACTTTGGGAGCCCTAAGCACATGATTAGAAAAGTACAATTCCATTAAATAGTTATCACTAAATTATTCTCACTGAAAAGAATGACTTAGGTGACCTTCTATTGTACTTCGTACCCCGAACCCTGGAGATGTGGACTTAAGGCCTGTGTGCTGAGTAAATGGGGATGTTGGGAGTGTGCCTTGTTCGCACAAATGTCTCCCGAGCACTAAACCCTTTAATTATCAGGCCTGGGAGAGCAGTCCCCAGGGAGCTCTGTTAACCGTGCTTCTGCTTCACACACTCTCCAATCTCATTTGCAGTATTTTTTAAAGAGCAGGGAAATGGTGCTCGAGGCTGTCGCGCAAAAGGGAGGATGGAGAGAGGTGCTGGGACTGTTTGTGATTTGAACTGTTCTGTAAAGTTGACTAAGCAGAAAATCGTTTCCTGCATTGGTCTATGTCAAAAAAGGAGACGAGCCTTGAAGCCTGCTTGGCGTTTTTGTAGCGAGTACTGTAAAAGCAGAGCTGAGTTTTACCATGCAAAGACTTTCAGTTCTATTGGTTGATATACTGTTCTTGGGCGTCTTTTTCCTAAAAATGTCTTTCTTTCCAATCCTCCTCTAAAACACCCTCTCAGACAGATCTTTCCACACCTTTCTGTTATGAACATGATTACCAATATTGTAGCTGTCAGAAGGTAGGGCCATGAAGTGAGAACGTAACTTCATAGCACTAGAATTCGTAGGTCGATAATGTACAGAGACGCAACTGAGACATGAAATACTATTTTGGTCCAATGGCATTCACTCCTGGCCTCTTTGCCTACCGTATCTTTATTTGTGCCCTGGTTATGATTTATTTTTGCAAGACATATATTTGTGCTGCTGTGTCTCTAGCAAACCAACTGTTACAGCTTTTGCATATTCTGCAAACGTTCTACCTGCAGTCGTTTTCTACTAAGTAGTAAATAATCATATTTATTCCTGAAAGTTTATAGCAGATGAAGAATAAATGTGAAATGCAGAAGGAGGTTAACAAATACATTTGAATTCATGAGATTGTAAAATTAATAAAATGCATGAATACATAATAATCCACAGAAGAGACATGTAACTGGAGAATGCAATTAAATTCCGTATGTAGGGCTTAACCAATACAATATAAAACAACTCTGTTAATCCTCAAAGGAATAAATAAGGTGTTGTTGAATTTGCAAATCACAATCTACAGTATGTATGGCAGGTCTTGCTTGTAATAATTTAAAATATTTCATAAAGGCTTGTTTCATTCTTTAAATCAATTGCCACTTAATTAGGTACACCTTGCTAGTAATGGGTTGGACCTCATTTTGGTTTCAGAACTGCCTTCATTCTTTGTGGCATAGATTCAACAAGGTGCTGGAAACATTCCTCAGAAATGTTCTTCCATATTTCCATTGTTGCGTCATGCAATTTCTACAGATTTGTTGACTGCACATCCATGATGCAAATCTCCTGTTCCACCACATCCCAAATTAGCTCAATAGAATTGAGATCTGGTGACTCTGGAGGCCATTTGACTACAGTAAACTCATTGTCATGTTTTAGAAACCAGTTTGAGATGATGTGAGCTTGGTGACATGGCACGTTATCCTGCTGGAAGTAGCAATTAGAAGATGGGTACACTGTGGTCATAAAGGGATGGACGTGGTCAGCAACAATACTCAGGTAGGATGTGGGATTTAAACAATGCACAATACGAATGGGCCTAAAGTGTGCCAAGAAAATATCCCCCACACCATTACACCACCGGCAGCCTAAACTGTTGATACAGGAGTAGAAGGCGGGATAGATCTATGCTTTCCTGTAGCTTACGCAAAATTCTGACCCTACCATCTGAATGTCACAGCAGGAATCGAGACTCATCCGACCAGGCAACCTATTTCCAATCTTCTGCTGTCCAATCTTGCTGGGTCCGTGCAAATGTCAGCCTCAGTTTCCTGTTCTTAGCTGACAGTAGTGGCACCCAGTGTGGTCTTCTGCTGCTGTAACGCTTTTGCTTCAAGGTTCAAAGTGTTGTGCATTCAGAGATGCTCTTCTGCATTCATTGGTTGTATCAAGTGGTTATTTGAGTAACTTGTGCCTTTCCATCAGCTCGAACCAGTCTACCCATTTTCCACTGACCACTGCCATCAACAAAGTTTAAGAGAACTGCAGCTCACTGGATATTTCCTTTCTTTTTGAAAAATTCCAATAGATCACCACCTGAAAAACTCAAACCAGACCGTCTGCCACCAACCACCATGTTACGTTCAAATTCACTTAAATCACCTTCCCCAATCTGATGCTTGGTTTGAAATTCATCAGATCGTCTTGACCATGTCTACATGCCTAAATGCATTGACTTGCTGCGACATGAAAGGCTGATATATATATTTGCGTTAACAAGCAGTTGAACCTATTTAAGTGGCTGGTGAGTTTATACATGTTTACTGTATGTATGAAAAGTTTCATGCATCAACCGAAAGCTTACAATACATTCTTCAATCTTTTGATTTAATCATGAAAACTTCTGGTCTCAATTGTATAGGTGTCCTTTGTGGAAACTTGCAAAGTATATGCTCTCATAAGTGTATTGTACATTTTATATTAAAGGTGTGAGCCCTGGCCTATTGTACTTGTGATGCCTCTGAGAGCTAATTATTCTACAGTTCGAGACAGGCCTCTGTTAGACAGCTAATGAAGTTTTCTAAGGTTAATTTTCAGCCATACGTCCCCTATCAATAAGCAATTAAGGGGTTTGGAAACGAAAAGGCATTCAGGCCAGCAGACGTTTTACCATTTTAATAAATTAATTCTGTTGGCATGTCAGCTTGAAACTCCAAATAGATTTAGACATAAAACTGACACATTAAACAGCTCTATTCCCTCACCAGTATCGCTACTGTCTGATCTTTTTTTAAGATTGTCATATCAATTGAGAGATTCATGATGGAACTCTCACTGGGCTGTCTTTTAACCACCCCCCTGCCTTGTTTCACACACTGCTCTCTTTCCTATAAAGGATCAAGATACCAAACAGACCAGCTTGTACTTGTGCTGCATTCTGCTTCCTCTATACAGGGTGTGAAGGTAAATGCAAAGGAAATGTTTCATGTGGTATAGCAGCCGAATATCTAATGCCGCCCACGAGTTTGCATTGACTTGACCCATGAAAGATGTACAGTAGGAAGACCACGTAGACCTACGTCAATTAAAAAAAGATATATTTTATACATTTATTCAGCTTAACCCTTTTTCACACACTTGGTCACCAACTCCTTTATGTTTCTTCGTTTCTTATTTAGTCATACTTTATAATTTCTTTTGAAAACCATTTTCAGTGTACTGTAACACGTATTGCATTTTAAGCATCAGATTTTATGCGGATGGGTTTATTTGCCTGGTTAACCAGACTCCTTGCCTCGGCCAAATGCAATGCAACGTTCACAGATGTTAGTTTGTTTTCCATCAGGAGACTGAATCTGACACCTCGCTGTGTTCTACGCAGTTGCAAAATGACCAAACTATCTGATTGGTCCCAGAAAGTGATAGGTATGGCCAAGAGCCAGAACACACATGGGTAAATTGACCCCTATTGCTTCCCATCAGAGAGCCATGTAACAGGCTGCTGATATGCATAATATATGCATGAGTTTGGCTCCACATCGTTAACACTAGAAAGGCTATTTTAAAACAGAAATATCTAAACACGCCCCCTTCCTTGAATTTTCCTGAAGACACTGCAAATTTGCTTTGAAAGTACATAATGTCACAATTCCAAGAACATGTTACCTGTCTCAGATCTCTTTAGGATGTATAATTTACACTAATTGTACACAAGTACAGATATACATTTCTCTACAACAGATGGCCAGATTGACCCGTCCTGCCCAGGCTGAAGATGGTTTTTAAACAGGGCAAGGTGGCAGTCATTATCCTTTCTGTGGATAGTAAAATGCATTGCAGCTCACCAGTGGTGCCTCAAACCAGAGGGATGGACTTTAAGATTGATCTGAGTATAGAGCTGAGTAAAGATTGACTGATATATGTTTTTAGCTGACACAAGTGGTAAATCCGCTGGTGTGCCTGTAATCACTGTGTTTATTGTAGGAGATTATGTTTTTTTACAAGCTAATTTAAAAAGACATGTTCTCGAATCCTCAAGCAGTCACATCCGGATCGTCAGGTTTCTTAAAGAGTAACCATGGCAAAATAACTACACATTTGAGAACGGAGATCAATTTAACTTTCCATTGCTTGTCAACAAAAGACTTCTGTGTCACATGAGTTCTATTCTGATCTCACAGAATTCCGTGAAATGAACACGGACCAAAATCCGTGGCAGTTACTCGATCTAAGCCTTACCCAAACCCTTACCCTAACCTTAACCACTCAGAATCCTTGTGGTTAACTTGATCTAAGCCCCAACCAAAAACCTTGCTGTTAACTCCTTGTGACATGTATTACGTTGTAATGTATTGTTTGTAATAGGGCTGACCCCATTCAGTCCACTGGTCGTTTGTTTGATCGATATTCTCTCAGTCGGCTAAGATTTATTTTAGTCAAGCAGCCTTATGGCTGTGTGACAGCCGCGGTCGGTGGATCTTAATTGGGGAGGGCGGGCTCATGTTACGCTCGGGACGAGAGCAATTGAAATGGTGTGCAATGCACCAAACCCATTGTGCGACCTGCTGTGTGAGATCTGATTCCAGCCTGTGTCGCTGGAAATAAATAAAAATACTACAGAATACTATATTATGTAAGACAAAATGTGCAACACTAATAAAAATATTTTTTAACAAAGGCGTTTTCCAAAATTATATTCGAAAAAAGGCCTACCACATACCGTAAGCTGAAATTCTCTTTTATTTATCTCCATAGGTTTTTTTCATAGTTCTCATGTGAACACGCAATTCACCATAACTTGATATGAACTTTATAAAAAAAGCATAATAAATTTGTTGTATGGAAATATTACATCAAAGTAACGGGTGAATCAAAACAAGTTGATTGCAAACTCTATCAACAATGGTTTTCATAACATTGTTCAACTTTAAATATGATGTTGTAACGTCCAGCCCAGGGTGGGCTGGGATATGGACATTTTTCCCCTTTTGTGTTTAGTTGCTCTCCTGTGTGTGTCCTGTCTCTTGTTTGATTCCTCATGTGTGATGTTTTGGTTCCGCCTTGTGTTTGGTTTCAACATTGTTTCTGTTATTTGGGTGGTTAGGTTACGTCATTGTTAATTAGGTTCCCAGATATTTTTTGTTGAGTCCTCATTTTGTTTAGTATATAGGTTGTGGGTTTTAGTGTTTTCCCTGTCGATCAATGTTCCTTTGACGTTGTACCTGTATGTTTCCTGCTACGTGTTCTAGTGTTGAGTAGTATTCTCTGTTTAGCCCCTCGAGGCAGTTTTGTTTTACCAAGTCCTTTTACCAATAAACAGCATTTATTTATTTATTTAATGTGAGTTAATATATTCCTTCGCTCCTGTCTCTATTCTATACCTACGAAGGATTACGTGACAGATGTAGCCTGCCACTTCAAAACAGCCTATGTAGCTGCATGCTAACACGCGCTGCTTTGAATAATTTGTTAACATCTTAATAAAATGAAATGTTTAGGCTACTGTATGTCGGCTTTGGCTGTGCTGAGTTTAAATGATCTAATCACAAAAAAGATTTTGAGACAAAGCCAACAGGTTTATTCCCTACATTTAAGTTTACAATTGGATGAATCTAGATTAAAGATATCACATCGAATGTCCGGTGAAGACAGTTCCCCATTCGTCTGCCAGGTATGCAGGCGCATTTTCCCATGGTAAATGTTGTCTGTGGTTCTGAAAAAGGCTCCCGCATGTACCATTTAATTGACTCGCTGGGCTTATTTGTATGAACAATATTTTTAATTTGTATTACATGGATGTTACTTATCAGTTACATACAACTAGTTAGTTGTAATTATATTGGCATTCAGCAACAACAGGTGACACCTGAGGCTTAATATTAGGAATAAGTTTATAGCAGCTGAATCTGGAAATGCCAGCATGCTACAGTACATTTAGTCAGATCAGATTTATTTTTGCCTTGTCAAACACCCTTTTTACTTGTTTATTTGTTTCTGATTACTACTACCAGGAGCACTGTAAAGCATCAAACAAATTTGTTTAATTAAAAGCACTGAATGTGACAGTTATGAAGAAAGGAAAAAAAACTGTTTCAACATATAGATTAGTCGATTGTAAAGTAAGATCAGTCGAGTATTGGTCGACCAAAGAAATTCTTAGTCGGGGACAGCCCTAGTTTGTAAACATGGTGACAGTGAGCAAAAAAACACTGTTAAAAATCTCTGTAGATTTTATGGGGAAAAACTGTCAAGCTATGATGGTAAAAGACCGTAAACTCAAAAAAGGTTGAATAAGGTTTCTGCAACCGTGAAATGTAAAGTAAAACAGTAAATGTATTTATCAGCCGAAACATACATTTTTGCATCTCTTTTCTGTTAAAAATGTATTACCACACTGTTAAATATACTCTTGCACTGTGTTAATAATGGAAATATGCCGTAAAAATATACATAACAACCAACATTCTATAAGATTTCCCGGAATGCTTTGCGGCACATTTTGTTTTTCAGAAAAGTTAGTTTTTGTATATATGCATTAACAGCATTAACAATTTTTACTTTTCAAACCTAATAAAAACTAATCAAAAGTTGTTATCTTTATTCCAACCATTAATGAAATGTGTGTTCCCATTAATGTAGTTTAGCTAGTCATAGTCCATTAGTAGGTGACTCTCCATTGCAGTTCTTATGAATGCAGGTTGTGGGTGATGAAATATTACAACTTTTGGATATACGTTCAGTCAGATTCTTATTAGTGTGAAATAAGGATCATTACATTTTAATTGGATTAATGTCACATTAAAGTACTATTTTATATTACAGACTCCTAAATTCACAATGAAACATATTATTTAAGGGTAAAAATATGTATTTTCACGGTAAAATACACATCTGCATCACGCTGGAATAGAACACAAAGTACATGCAAACTGTCTGCCTGGATTTGAACTCGCAATCTCTGGTATGTGAGTTACATGTTTATATGCCCGTCCAACATCTCCATCCTACCAACCTGCAAAATCTACGATATTTACACTCTGCTACGTCATCATGAAATTCTGTGAAATTGCCATGGACTTTGAAGTTAAGGGTCCGTGTTCATTTAACAGAATTCTGTGAGATCACGTTGGTTGTATTATAACCAATTCCTTGATGATCTGGCATCAACTGGAAAACTGTAGTCTGTAAACTATGAATTCCATCTGTTGTCACCTATTGGAATTTTAGCCTTTAGTGTCTGGCTTCATGTGGTTCTTCTTCCTTAAATGGGTTAAGCAAGACAAAGGTATACTGAATTATAGGTTTAACCAATAGGACTAATTTCCTCTCCCTTGGCATATTTGGATTTGTAATCTGGGTAGAGCTGTGAAAACATAATATGTTCAGTAAGATCTACTGTATAATCTCGTCTCCCACTGTCTTGTAAGGTTAACGTCCTCCACAGGAATGACTGGAATGGGGTCTGCAATTCATAATAAGCTAACCTCACATAATGTCAATGCTAGCACTGTCACAATGTTGCCGGAAAGAGATGCAGGAAAGCCTCAATGGAATAGTATTGGTATGAAATAACTTTATTAATATAAAAGCCTTTTCTATTACATTAAACACATGACATTTGCATGCAGGGCAGACATCATTCCTGAGCATGGATTGAAATGTAAGCTTGTAGTTTTTCATTTTTTGGAATAGGAAATAACATTAATATGTTTTGGTACTTTTTTCATCTGGAATTCAAATATGATTAAATTTTTGGGATAGGATGACTCAAACCTGCATCATTTTTTTGTTTCAAAATTGCCAGTTTTACTCTTTCGAACCGCTTATATATTACAGTATATTATCATATATAAGGAAAATAATTTATATTTATAGAACCAAATCAAATTTACATATTTATTAACTAGTGAACTGCACGAATATGACTGGACACAATTACAAGGAAAAATCTCCTGACAATCTCCAAACATTGTTAGGTGGCACAAGTCCTTCTTTCATTCATTTTTGGACTTAAGCCTCCTGCTGGTCTCCTGAGCCCTGATCCCATCTCTCTTTTCTTGTGAAAAGTACTTTTTTTTAACAACAAAAGTACAATTTTAACAACCCTCTCAATACTTTGCGTGTGGCAAGGCCAGTTGAGCACCTCCATGGGGGTGTTAATTAAGTTTTTCACCTCTGAGGTGCTTAGCGGGCCAGGTGAGTGGCGACTCTGACACACCTTCTGACCAGCTGATCAAGTCAGCAATGCTGGAATCATCACAATTAATGTCAGGTGTCTTTCTGGTTCTGACAAAGTCACCCAGCTGAGTCTCTGGGTCCCCATCTCCTCTGATGGCCAGGATTCTCTCTGTCCCCTGAATCCTCTCCCTCTAATCCTTAGAACACAGCAGTGTTTGGAGTATATGGCTTCACTGTGGGCATACCAAGCAGATCTTCTCACTGTCAGCATCACAAGGCCCAGCACTTCCTTCCTCTGAGACTTGAGGCAGTCCAGCAGAAACAGGATGTGCCTTGGTCCTTCAATTCCAGGAGTGCGTTACCTTCGCATTGAACCGACATGTATAGTACACGCCAATAATGAATTTGACAATTAATTGCAGATTCTTTAAGTTCTTTCCTTTGACACCCATAACAAGTGTGCAGCTCCAGCTTCCTCATTACTCCAGTGTTCATACTAGTATTGAAATTTGTCGAGTCTTCTCCAATGGCCCACAAGGTCATATCAAAACCCCTCTCTTTTAGCCACGCAAACGGGACCTTAGCAATCTGCTCGTACTGTATGTGGCTGTTACAGTATTTGTGGTCTTTACCCATGTGGTGTCTGGGTATAATCGGTCTGGGTGTAATCGGTCTGGGTGTAATATGTCTGGGTGTAATATGTCTGGGTGTAATATGTCTGGGTGTAATATGTCTGGGTGTAATATGTCTGGGTGTAATATGTCTGGGTGTAATATGTCTGGGTGTAATATGTCTGGGTGTAATATGTCTGGGTGTTATATGTCTGGGTGTAATATGTCTGGGTGTAATATGTCTGGGTGTAATATGTCTGGGTGTAATATGGCTGGGTGTTGAAAATAATTGAAATCAAATTAGATTTGTACAGTGGGCTCCAAAATGACTTAAGATCCCATGGCACTATTCGTAAGAGTAGGGGTGTTATTTATTTTTTATTTATTTAACCTTTATTTAACCAGGTGGGCACGTTGAGAACAATTTCTCATTTAAAACGGCGACCTGGCCAAGATAAAGCAAAAAGGTGCAAGTACAGACATAGTTACACATGAATACAAATACACAAGAATTACACAGATTGTAGAGTAAGGAAGAAAGATAGAAAATACAGTCAAAATTGAAA
>JACXGM010006964.1:0-31610 GCA_016801145.1 Umbra pygmaea | reverse complement strand
CATTTTGTCATCTGTCCTGCTTAGACGCGTCTGCCGCTCAATCCCCAAGAGAGACGACTCAGGCCCTGAGTCAGAGTCAAGTGGGGAAAACCGGTTGAAAGTGTCTGTCGGTGGTATAGAATTCGACACCAGCCGAGCAGGAAGACGGCGCCCTTTACCAGCAACCATGAGAAAATTGTCCGGCTGCAAGGACAGTGCGTGGGAGTTAGGATAGCTACTACTATCAACACTGCCTGGTGGCTCAGACGCGTTCTTATCGTTAGCTACACTGGGATTTTCCTTTTCTGGCAACTGCGTCTGAAGCAGAGCCTCTAACTTAGCTATCTTAGCAAGAAGGAGAGAACAGCAACTGCAGTACGACATGCTACTTAGCTTTCGACTGGTCGCAGTAGATGAGAGGCTCCTCTGTTGTCCAATAGCGTCCCGGGGTAGACACTCGTTTTCGAGGCGGAAGTTTCCGAAGTAGTTTCCCAAGGCAGAAACTCTGTGTGTCCAAAAATAGCGTCTCGAGGTGAAAACGTTGAAACAACAAACTAGTACTTTGGTAGACTCGTAAAAATAGAGTTTAGCGTATATGATAAAATATAGATAAACGTTTAAGAGCTTGGCAATTTGCCAGTGGCCAAGAGCAAGCAACAACACAGGCTAGTGACGTGAAACGGAAGTGTCTTTCCTCTTCTCCATTGGAAAGTAACAACATCTTTTACTAAACTAATGGTAGAGACACCTTGCTCATTAAAAAGACACAGATAGCTATAGTTGTAATTGAAATGATAAATGCACTGTAGTCCCATATTTAGTACTTGCACGCTTGCTGTAACCACTGTTGTGATTCATGTGACATCACTAATTTATGTACAGCAGTGTTTCAGGTTTGTGCAGAGCAGCGAGCTCTAACTGGTAGAGAGAGGTCAGAGCAGGCATAGGAAAGATGTGTCTGTATCTTCTGCAGGAGTCATATTTACTAGTAAGAGCCAGAATGGGCAGGAACAAATTTGAAAACCAGCTTAATACACAAATTAGACTGTATTGACTCATACTTAAGCTCAGAACTTATTTACTAATACAGTATTATTATTTTTGTAATTGATTTTGATTTTCTATTCAGCATTACTATAGGCTGACTCTAAAAAAAAATCCCAGTGAAAAAGGAAAAAATGCAGTTTGCGTTTCTACTCTCTTAAATTATAATTCCTTGTCACTATGGCGTTCATACAGTGCCTTGCGAAAGAATTCGGCCCCCTTGAACTTTTCGACCTTTTGCCACATTTCAGGCTTCAAACATAAAGATATGAAACTGTAATTTTTTGTGAAGAATCAACAACAAGTGGGACACAATCATGAAATGGAACTAAATTTATTTGATATTTCAAACTTTTTTAACAAATAAAAAACGGTCAGTGAGGTTGGATGGAGAGCGTTTGTGAACAGCAGTTTTCAGTTCTTTCCACAGATTCTTGATTGGATTCAGTTCTGGACTTTGACTTGGCCATTTTAATACCTGGATATGTTTATTTGTGAACCATTCCATTGTAGATTTTGCTTTATGTTTTGGATCATGTCTTGTTGGAAGACCAATCTCTGTCCCAGTCTCAGGTCTTTTGCAGACTCCATCAGGTTTTCTTCCAGAATGGTCCTGTATTTGGCTCCATCCATCTTCCCATCAATTTTAGCCATCTTCCCTGTCCCTGCTGAAGAAAAGCAGGTCCAAACCATGATGCTGCCACTACCATGTTTGACAGTGGGGATGGTGTATTCAGGGTGATGAGCTGTGTTGCTTTTACACCAAAAATAACATTTTGCATTATTGCCAAAAAGTTAGATTTTGGTTTCATCTGACCAGAGCACCTTCTTCCACATGTTTGGTGTGTCTCCCAGGCTTGTGGCAAACTTTAAACAACACTTTTTATGGATATCTTTCAGAAATGGCTTTCTACTTGCCACTCTTCCATAAAGGCCAGATTTGTGCAGTATACGACTGATTTCTGTCCTATGGACAGACTCGCCCACCTCAGCTGTAGATCTCTGCAGTTCATCCAGAGTGATCATGGGCCTCTTCTGCATCTTTGATCAGTCTTCTCCTTGTATGAGCTGAAAGTTTAGAGGGACAGCCGGGTCTTGGTAGATTTGCAGTGGTCTGATACTCCTTCCATTTCAATATTATCGCTTGCACAGTGCTCCTTGGGATGTTTAATGCTTGTGAAATCTTTCTATATCCAAATCCGCCTTTGAACTTCTCCACAACAGTATCTCGGACCTGCCTGGTGTGTTCCTTGTTCTTCATGATGCTCTCTGTGCTTTCAATTGACCTCTGAGACTATCACAGAGCAGGTGCATTTATACGGAGACTTGATTACACACGGGTGGATTCTATTTATCATCATTAGTCATTTAGGTCAACATTGGATCATTCAGAGATCCTCACCGAACTTCTGGAGAGAGTTTGTGGCACTGAAAGTAAAGGGGCTGAATAATTTTGCTCACCCAATTTGTCAGTTTTTTAGTTGTTAAAAAAGTTTGAAATTACCAATAAATTTCATTCCACTTCATGATTGTGTCCCACTTGTTGTTGCTTCTTCACAAAAGATTACAGTTTTATATCTTTATGTTTGAAGCCTGAAATGTGGAAAAGGGTTGAAATGTTCAAGAGGGCCGAATACTTTCGCAAGGCACTGTATATGTAGAAAAAAAGTAACTAATACTGAAGTACTTTTTTGACCAAGTGTAAGGTCCAAACAGGCCAGCACGAAGTCCTCTCAACCAGTCACTGCCACTTACCGAAATCCTGACTCCCACAAACCCATTACACCCTACAGATCACAATCACCAGAATTCTGAACACCTGCACTACCCTTTCCTCAGTATAAATACTCAACAGTTTGTTTGCCTCATTGCGAGGTATTGTCATTCCCTGGGATTACTGAGCATTGTTCATTTAAGTTTGAACATATATTACATATGAAGTCGCCACTTCATACAATATTGCCCCCACCGTCCAGCTCGCGTTAAGACTGCCCAAGCCCAGATCGGTCTGAAGGTAGGACAGGCTAAACCACTCATGATTAGTAACAAGCAATTTAATGTCCCTGTTCTCATTAAGTGGAAGGAAAAGAGACACCCCACCACAGGCTTAATTGATTCAGCATCCGCCGGTAATTTTATGGACTGTTCTGTGGCACAAATGTTGGGAGTTGATTTAATTCCTCTGTCTTCTCCCCTAAGAATCAATTCATTGGATGGACAACCTCTTGGTTCCGGTTTCATAACCCACCAAACCTGTCCGGTAACATTACAAGTGGGGGTGTTGCATACAGAGACCATTCAATTCATGATCTTGTCCTCCATGCATGAACCCATTGTTCTCGGATTTTCCTGGCTATGTAAACACGACCCTGCTATTTCTTGGAAAAGATGAGAGTTACTCGCCTGGAGTGAGGAGTGTCAGGACCACTGTTTGACAATTCCCTGTCGGACCACATCGGTGGAGGAGTGCTATGCCACAGCTCCCACCTACATCCCACAGGAATACCACAGTTTTCAAATAGTGTTTTCTAAGGAAGAGGCATCCTCGTTGCCTCCACACCGGAAGTGGGATTGCCCTATTGAGCTGATGGATGAAGCTAAGTTTCCTAAGGGACGCATTTACCCTTTATCGCTGCCGGAAAAGGAAGCTCTCAACAATTACAAAGATGAATCCCTACAGCAAGGTTTTATCCGACCATCCACGTCTCCTGTTGCCTGCAGCTTCTTCTTCATTGGGAAGGAGGATGGAGGTCTGAGACCTTGCATAGATTATCGTCCCTTGAATGACGTCACGGTAAAACACCACTCCCATTGATACCAGCTACTTTAGAGCAGGTGGGCCAAGCAGCCATTTACACAAAATTAGATTTACGCAGTGCATATAATCTAATTCGAATTAAGGACGGCGATGAATGGAAGACCGCATTTATCACACACCGAGGGCATTATGAGTATCTGGTGATGCCATATGGGCTCACAAACGCACCTGCCGTGTTTCAGTCGTTTATGAACGATATCTTCTCAGACATGCTCGACATCTTTGTAGTAGTGTACATAGATGATATACTCATTTATTCTGACTCCCTGGAAGACCATGTTAACCATGTAAAAAAGAGTCCTACAACGTCACCAAGAACATAAATTGTATGTAATGGCAGAAAAGAGAGAGTTTGATGTCACTACAGTGTCCTTCCTGGGATTTGTTCTGACCCCCGGAAGGGTTCGAATGGATGTTGGAAAGATTAAGGCTGTGCGTGACTGGCTTCAACCTCGCACAGTAAAAGATCTACAGAGGTTCATTGGGTTTGCCAATTTTTACCATCGGTTTATAAGGAACTTTAGCACTATTGCTGCCCCTCTTCATGCCATGTCAGGACGACATGAAAAAAACTGCAGTGGACAGAAGAAGCTCTCTATGCCTTCCAGGATCTCCAGCAGCGTTTCATCACAGCCCCTAACCTGTACCAACCAGACCCCACATTACCATTTACCGTTGAGGTGGATGCCTCTGAGGTGGGATTGGGAGCAGTGCTCTCACAACGTCAGGGACCTAAATTCATTATGCACCCTTGTGCTTTCTTCTCCAGGAAACTCTCCCCGTCAGAGAGAAACTACGATGTTGGAAATAGGGAGCTATTGGCCATTAAATTGGCCTTGGAAGAATGGCGGCATTGGTTGGAGGGTGCTCAACACCCATTTATAATCCTCACTGACCATAGAAACCTTGAATACATAAAGAATGCCAAACGTCTCACTGCACACCAAGCCAGGTGGTCCTTGATTTTTAACAGATTCTGTTTTACTGTCTCTTATGTCCCAGGCAAGAATAATGTAAAAGCAGATTCACTCTCTCGACGATTTGACCCTCCACAGTGTTCACCTGTTCCTGAAAACATCCTCCCTGCCACATGCCTGGTAAGACCAATTCATTGGGAATTAGATGATGCTATCACCAATGCTCTGATTTCAGAACCGTCACCTCCAGACACACCCCCTGGAAAGATGTACGTTCCAGCAGCCATGAGGCCCCAGCTTATGAAGTGGTGCCATACATCTCTAGGCACAGGACACCCTGGAATTTCCCGAACATGTGTGTAACTAGGAAGGAAATATTGGTGGTCTTCACTTAAAGATGACGTTTCAGATTACGTCCTGCCCTGTCTGCGCCCAAACAAAAACGCCACGCCAACTACCGACAGGGGAGCTCCAATCATTGCCTGTACCATACAGACCCTGGTCTCACATCTCCATGGATTTTGTTACTGACCTCCCTGATTCTGCTGGTTTCACCACCATTCTGGTAATGATTGATAGGTTTTCTAAGATGTGTCGCGTAGTCCCCCTACGTCAATTACCCACCTCCATGGAATTAGCAGAATGTGTCTTTTAGGAAATCTTTAGACAGCTTGGTCTACCAGAGGACATTGTATCTGACAGGGGACCCCAGTTCACCTCCCGTGTATGGAGGGCATTCTGTGAAAGGCTTGGAATAACTGTCAGATGGAGAGGCTGAACCAAGAAATCGGGAAATATCTACGCCAGCGATGTACTGACCAGCCTCATGAATGGAGCCGCTTCCTCCCCTGGGTTGAGTACGCTCAAAATTCTTTGATTCATTCTTCTTCACGTCTCACTCCATTCCAATGTGTGTTAGGTTATCAGCCCCCGTTGTTCCCCTGGGACACTGACCCCAGTCCGGTAGAGGCAGTGGAGGACTGGTTTAACCAAAGCTCGAAGCTCTCGGCTCTGGGATACGGCCCATCAGCATCTTCTCCAGGCAGCCAGGTCACAGAAAAAACAAGCAGACCGGTTGCGACGACCTACTCCCCTTTTTCATCCAGGACCAAGGGTGTGGCTTTCCACCCGCGACATTCAATTCCGAGCCATGTGTAAGAAACTCACACCCAGGTACCTTGGTCCATATAAAATACTCAGACGCATAAACCCAGTGACGTACCGCCTTCTGTTGCCCCGTCAGTTCCGCATGTCACCTTCATTTCACGTGTCCCTGCTTAAGCCTGTCTGTTACAGTCCGTTGCATCCTCCTGACAACCACTCCTGATCCCCCTCCGATGGATCTTGGGGGGGGAACTTGCGTATTCTGTCCAGGCCTTGTTGGACTCTCGCCGCAGACGTGGAGGTCTGCAGTACCTTGTTGAGTGGGAGGGTTATGGACCAGAGGAGAAGTCCTGGGTGTCTGCGAGGGATGTTTTGGATCCTGCTCTGAAAGAGGAATTCCATCGGCTCCGTCCTGATCGTCCCACTCCCCGTCTCCATGGGAGGCCACCCCTTCGGTCGTCTGGAGCCGCCCGTGGAGAGGGGGATTCTGTAAGGTCCAAACAGGCCAGCACGAAGTCCTCTCAACCAGTCACTGCCACTTACTGATATCCTGAATCCCACAAACCCAGCACACCCTACAGATCACTATCACCAGAATTCTGAACACCTGCACTACCCTTTCCTCAGTATAAATGCTCAACAGTTTGTTTGCCTCATTGCGAGGTATTGTCATTCCCTGGGATTACTGAGCATTGTTAATTTAAGTTTGAACATATATTACCTGACCATTGCCTTGATTTTCTGACTATGTTTTTGGATCCTGTTTGTGTACTTTTGCCTATGACCCAGTTTATAGACCCTGCCTGCCTGTGACCAAGCCTGCCTGCTGATTCTGTAAGTTCCAAGCCCTGCCTGTGTATCGAAGCTTCGCCTGCCCTGAGACCTCTCTTGCCTTGTGATTCTGTACGAAGTCATCTTGTCCGTGTACCGACCCAGCCTGCCTGACCACCCTCGAAATACTAAGTCTAAGTGTCTTCCTTAGCCTGGTCTTTGCTCTCATCTTGTACAATAACTGCATTTCTTCATTAAAACCCTACTCTAATTACATCCTGTGAGTAAGCCGTTACACCAAGTACTGTTTACTCCTACTTGAGTAGTTTTTTCAGGTGGTACTTTTACTTTTACTTAAGTACATTTTGGGACAAGTAAGAATAGTACAGATTTTTAGTACTCTACCCAACCCTGCCTGTTTGGGTGAAGTTCATCCCATAACAATACACTGTAAAAACTGTTACTTATATATAACTTAAAAAAATTAAGAGAACATTTTCCAACCACTTTTTGTAGGTTTAGCGAACTTCTTGTCTTTTTTACGTTGGGAAAAACTAGAAATAAACATTTTAGTGTGAGCTAAATTATTAAGTAAACTCTACTAAAAAGCCAAGAAATTAGGTTTAACCAATGTCTAAATGGACAGTGTTTTAATCACAAAAACCTAATTAAATTAAGTTACATTTAAAAGAAAATGTATGATTTGCCATAGGGAAATGCGGCAGGAGTGTTTACAGCTTTCGTTTGCCACACTGACAGTGACTTCAAGATTGTATTTTTTAAATTTCAAATTAGAATTTCCAACAAGCGTAATATTTTATTTCCCTCAACTTGCCGTTAAGAGAACAACGTTGGTGGAATAGGTTAAACAAGATCGCTAAACTACACTACATAGATGGGAACACTCTTCTCAGTAATGGTTGCAATAAATTAAACCACTTACATTTTCTATTTCGTTTGAGAGGTAAAGATTAATATTATAATTTAGTAATCAATACATGAATGCATAAAGCAGAACAAACAAACAATTCTTAAGAAGAAAACGTGCAGAAAAGCATGCTGGGAAATGGCAAAAGGAGCGAAAATGGGCGGGTCGTGTCTTTTTACATCTGATACAAATTTTTAAAATGAGTTTTGTTAAATCAATTTATAGTGAAGTCCATAGAAATTAATTTTATTGTAGAAAATATTGAGTTACGAAAATATTCACATTTTTTACTTATTGATAACTCAAAAAAAAAGAACGAAAAATAAATTAATTTATTGGAATAAATATAGTTTTTAAAATGAAGTCATACGGACAATAGCACCGAACGACTTTTTACAGTGTAGTTTTGTCCAGTCCAAAAAGGCTTAAAATTGTTCACAACTGGAATTGCCACAGAGCATCAACATCCTTTTAGCCAGGTATGTAACTGTTGTATGAAACTTAAAATCATATCAATAAATGCAGAGATGGAAACAGGGCCGGTTCTAGCTGGGGGCAAACACTGTTCGCCTGGCAACACTATATTTTGCTGGCAACACTCAAAACTCAGATTTTTCGTTTCAAAATAATAGCACTCGCATTTCATTACAATAATAATTTTTAATTCATTGCATAGATAGGCAGTGGGTCCATGTTCATGTTTTGCTAAAATTAGTCTATTGCAGATGCGTGGGAAGTCATTTTCAGCAGGGGGTGCTGGTAAGGGGTGGGTGCTGGTGGATGGGTAGAGTCTAACAATACTATGTTACACAGGCTCTGTATTCTGCAAACCACTCTACCTCTGTCTCCTTTTAAAAACTCACTCTCCCCTCCATGAAGTACAGCTGAGCTGATGGTGCATACTGCACAGCGAACTCCAAAAACCAGCGATGGAAAAAGTGGGCCTATCTAAATATGTGTGAATGCGTGAAAATAAACTAAAATGTTATTTATATATTGCTAACAAATGATATATTATTAGCAATACATGCACAATCAAAAAAAGGCCTTAGTGTCACAAAGTAGCAGACTATGCAAAATCGTACTTTTCCGACAGTAGGCCTATGTAACAAATTCTCAAAAGGTACACACTCTTTGTTTCTTTATAATAGGCATAAATCACAATCATACTAGGCTAGATATAGGCTAGCATCTGGACCTGCACAGTGGCAGGAAAAAGACGCAGAGATGTAAAACACAGTGTATCTACCTTATGATGATTTCCGTATCCCAAACGTAGATTTGCGCTTTGGAGTTCAACTTGTGTGTGGGATGGGCCGTGAGTGTGCGTGCTGCATAGGCTGAATCATAATGCGTAGTTTGCGTCTGATAAATTAAATCATTTTCAAATTCATAATTACCAAAATTATCCCTCTCTTCATCCCACACCACAGACATGACATGTCGTGGAACAGAAACAACAACCAGAAATATGTACAAGCTACCATTTTATTGTCATCGCAGTTTGCCAACAGGGGGTGCTGCAGCACCCCTACTTCTGGCGCCTCTGGTCTATTGTTTGATAAAACAGAACCTAGTGAATGTTTTTCAAATACACAAGACACTGAAAATATATTAAATCAAATTCTGTGTACAACATATTGGTTACCATTTTTTTGTAAGTAAACCAGAAGTATATTTAAATAACACTTGCCTGATGGCTGCTACTCTCGCCCGCTACTGCTACCAATAGATGTTGTCCGGCAATACATGTTGTGCTCTGAGCGTGATCTCTCGTGGAATCGCGATAGCAGCCGAGAGTAGCAGCCATCAGGCAAGTGTTATTTAAATATACTTCTGGTGTACTTACAAACTTTCCAATGCCTCATTTTATAAGTACAGAACCAATTTCTACTACTGTACAACTTTGGTACCATTCCTGGCATTATTAGTGGGGTTATTTACGAGATACACCCTTGGTTCCATTAGGGCCTGCACTAAGCCATTCGGCTGATAGCGCTAACTCGACCAATGTTATAACACGGGAAAAAAGGTTATGGGGGGTTGTTTGGCTCGAGGTCAAGGTGTAAAGAACCCTAGGGATAAATTACTACTTAAAGAACAATCACTTTAAGTTGCATGGCCTCTCCCTAGTTATCTGCCTACTAGCTGGTCATCAGGTGCTAGCAGCAGCAGCAATGTTCAGTTGCTCATTATGCTAAAGTTTAGGCACCCCTGACAATTTCCATGATTTTCATATATAAATAATTGCATGTTTGGATCAGCAATTTCATTTTGATCTATCAAATAACTGAAGGACACAGTGATATTTCAATAGTGAAATGAGTTTTACTGGACACCATCTGTAGCAAGATGATGTTGTAGGTCTTTGGAGGGGGTCTGTGGGCTGTTTTTGACCGTTCTCACGATCCTTCGCCTTTCCCTTTCCAATATTTTACTTAGCCTGCCACTTCTGGCCTTAACAAGAACTGTGCCTGTGGTCTTCCATTTCCTCACTATGTTCCTCACAGTGGACACTGACAGATGAAATCTCTGCGATAGCTTTTTGTAGCCTTCCCCTAAACCATAATGTTTAACAATCTTTGTTTTCAGGTCATTTGAGAGTTGTTTTGAGGCCCCCATGTTGATTACTGCTATTCAAATCAACAAAATGATAAAGGGTGGCCAAATTTTTGCATCTGTCTAATTTTGTTTGATGCATATTGCACATTTTCTGTTAATTCAATGAACCTCATTTCACTACTGAAATATTACTGTTTCCTTCAGTTATTTGATAGATCAAAATTAAATTGCTGATCCAAACATCCAATTATTTATAAATGAAAATCATGGAAATTGTCAGGGGTCCCTAAACGTTTGCATACGACTGTATACCTCTACGATTTAATTCATAGGTCCTCGATCTTTACACGGGGTAAACTATCTAATTGTTTAACCATAATCCATCTAGTTAAAACTTGGTCTGGTTAGTAAAGGCCACTAGTTACTTCTTGTTACTTCTACTTGTTTTGCCTATACACACAGACAGCAAGCAGCTAGCTACATAAGTTTAGCCATAGCTATGCAAATTCAGTCCACTGTAGCTTCAGCTGATATAATCTAAATTGAATAATCTGCTGTGTAGTATGTATGTAGCGACACCAGGAGGAGATGAAATAAGATACTGTAATGCTGTCCTTGTCAAACACGTGCAGAGGGGGGGCTATGGGTGGCTGAGCACCTGCCCCTTTGCCTACGAATGTCCAAAGTGCCCTTTTGAGTGGCCATTTAAATGATCAATGCTTCGTAAAATTACACATGAACATCAAAAAATTAACGTGTGAATCAATTATTTGAGAATAAAAATGTTTAAATAGTATAGAAGTAAAGTTGGTAGCCGCCTTGTGTACCTGCGCTGCTGCCAAACTGCAGGCACTGTTCAGGTTGTAATAATAACATACTCTACGATTACTTGCAACAACACTGAGTAAAGTGACTGAGAATGCCATGTTTACTTCTTTGCACTGTGTTAACTAAGGAATACAAATGCAATGTTAAAACAACAACACTTACAATTAGGATATTACTAGAATAGTCCATTTAAATTAATTGTCAGTCTTGTCACATTTTTATATTTTACATTTTAGTCATTTAGCATATGCTCTTATCCATAGTGACTTACAGTGAATAAAGGGACATCCCCCTGGAGCAACATAGGGTAAAGTGCCTTGCTCAAGGACACAATGACATTTGTCACAGTCGGGGTTGGGAATCGCATACAAGTCTGACTCCTTAACCACTGAGCAATCTGACCCCGTGTCAACTTTAGGCAGTATGTCTATACAAGCCTACTAATAAGTGATTGATCTGATCAACTGAACACAGCCTGACTGAATTATATTACTTTAAGGAAAACTTGTTAAATTGGTGCTTTTTTTAAAGGAATAAGGTATTAGAAGAGACTGAACTAGGCCCAAGTTCAGAACACAGTGTATGATTAAATGATTTTGTGGCAATATTAGGTAATTGAAATAATTGACACTTGGAAAGGGTGTGTGTGTGTCTATGCATGCTTGTAGGGTGCCCTTTTTTTTACTTGAGCCCCTGCCCCCCAAAATGTATTTTTGAATTTCTGCCTTGACCTGTTTTTGCCTTGGACCTTGTTTTTGGAATTTGTCTTTTGTACCTTCTGTTACCGAACCCTGTCTGCCTGTTGACCATTTGTTTTCTTCGTATCGTATTAATTACTTTATTTTTTGTGTACCTAACCCTGCTTGCCCTTATTGACAATTTGTGGTTCCGAGGATTGTATTACAAAGCTCTGGTCTGTGCACTGAACATTTATTAATTATTAAATATATTATTGTATTTTACACTGCGTCTGGGTCCTCTTCCCTTCTGGGATCAACTGTGTATCATTAGAGATACAGTAGGAGTTGCTGGTTCACATTAATAATTCCCCAGCAGGTAACCACAAATCTGTAAGTACATATGTGGGCTGACCCTATGAGCATGATTTTACATAAAATAACTTAATGGCTAATGATAGAAACTTTTTATGCCATGTGTGGGTGAGGTCTGGATAGGTCTGATGTAAGGCTGAAGTAGGAAGTGCATTGTCTTGGCTTCTACCTTCATCTACCTCTCCTCAATCATCTCTGTAGGATCTATGATCCAATGTTGATTCTCAATAATTATGGCATATGATGCTACAGACAGTCACAGAAGGAGATTAACATCTACAGGGAAGTAAGACTGGTCATCTACTGGTAAAACTAAATCAAGTCATGTAGAGGGAGACTGAAGAGTAGGTGTTTAGTGTTGGTCTACAAAAGTTTGCTGGTCCAAATCTGAAGCAACAAGTTACAATTCTGTTAGGTGCCCTTGAGCAAAGCATTTACCCCTAATTGTCCACTTGATAAGTGCCTACCAACTGACTAAAATATAAAATATCTGGAGAGGTAAGTAAGTACAGTAAGATGTATGATAAGGACTAGCTGCATCGGCAAATGGGTTAGACCCTGAAAAGATTCACACTTTTGTAATAGCTCGGAACTATTTGATTCACTAATCAAAGGCTAGAATGTTTGTTGACAAGTTAAACTTTTCGTAAGGTGTCTTTGTCTAATGTGAACTCTTAATTTATAATTATTAATTTTAGTAGCAATGGCCATGTAAACATGTTCCCCTAAACAATATATCCCCCTTAATTTAAATCAAGTGTGTTAGCCGTCGAGTAGTTTAAATATGAGTAAACGTCCCTGAAGAGGTCTGAACCATTTGACAACCCACCCACTATGTTATCTCTAGTCCCAAAACGAAACAAATAATCCTCCATGTCTATAATAGTTATAGTTGTGTTTTCACATTTGTTTTAACATTGTTTCTCGCAGACATTCTTACTTTTAGTTTGGCAGAAGAAAATGAAGAACCAGACCCCTTTCAGCACGTCCTCCTATGTCAAGCTGTGCAAGTTGCCTGTCAGATTAAACATTAAAATAAAAATAAAACCTTTTCACTAAAAAACATGCATTAGGGTTGGCGGGCAAGTGAGACAGGGGGCCTGCATAGAAACCCCTGTTAAGATTGTCTGTTATATTAAAATTAATTTATATGTATTTTTTATAAAACATGCCTTAGTGCTGGCAGCTTATTATGGCTCCACAACCCCTGCGGTTGGAGCCTAGTTTACAGGCTTCATTCATTTTTGCTGGAGGACAAGTATCAATCTAAATGCTACAGTACTGTTTGACTTAAGGAATGCCCCATGCAATTTCTCTTGTGTTTTGTTAAATCCTACACTGTAAAAAATATCAGTGAAACACACTGGCAACAAGTACCTATTTTACCAGTACTTTAAGTTGTTTGACGCTCTAGAGCCGTACATGCTAGGAACTAGGGCTTGGTACCGTTGGAAAGGGGAGAAGTAGACACAAATAATGAGAGGTGGGTTACTCACAGCTGGAGATATCGTGCCTCAAAGCAGACAATGGTCTTTCTTTTTGACTAAAAATATCAGACAGGAAGTAGGTGAAAATGACAAAATAACAAATTTACAATGATGTAGGACATCATCCTGCATAAAACAACCATTTTTGGAGTTGGAATTTAGCTGGGTTTTAAAAACGTGTAGAAATCTAGTTAGAAATGACTGTAGCATTTTGATGTTGACTTGATTGTGTGGCCTCCAAACATTGCACACTGGTCCTGTCACGCTTTCTGTCCATGTTTGTTATAATAGAGGCAGGCGCAAAGGAGATGCAATACAACGTTCTTTATTATCAATAGAACTCAGAAAACAAAATAATACTGCCATGTGGGGCTTTGTAGCTAAGACACGGACACACACCGGAACACGTAACATGAACATTGATGAACACAATGGAAACACGAGGGCTAAATACTAATTTCCTAATTACAAACACACTTCAGCTGGGGACTAACACACTGACATCACAAATACTCTAACTCAAACCCATACATGAAACAGACACAAGAGGGAGCCAAAACACAACACACAAGGGAACAAGTGAGGAAACAAGGAATAACCAAAATATACATAAGGGGTCCATAAGAAGTCACTACCCCACAGCCCTCCCTGGGCTGGATGTGACAGGTCCAGGACACCTGGGGGCTTTACAATAAGCAATAAAAAGCCATATTCATTATAGATAACAGGCTTTTACATGTAAAAAACAACAAAAAATACTTATGTTCTTTGATTATTTGGGATAAATATTTAATAAAACAATAAAGATTCAATGACCCAGGATGTTGGATTTCATTCATCCATGTTGTAGCCATGGGTCTTCTGAATCCAAAACCATAAGGCACTTCACTGTAGGTCAAAGTATGACCTTTCTAGAGGCCAAAAAGTCAACTGTGTGCCAGGCAGACTAAAGCCCCCAAGACCCTGGAGGGTTAAATGGTTCTTACAATTCCTTTAAGAAGATAAAAGAAAAAAACAGTAGATGTCTGTTACAAAGTAATATCAGCTCTGTGTGAACAAACATTTACTTTGTATATAAAGTATTTTCTGTTATTGTCTTGAGGATATGTCAGTAAAGTAATGGAAAAAGTACAGGTAATTTGTTGCCCGTTATAATTCTTTTTTATTTGTATGATTTTTTTATACAATGTTGGATGTATAAACTACCAGATTGGTGACTACCTTGCCCAAAGCCACTGTCACCACCCACAGCCCACCTGGCTGTCCTTATTCTTGAATAGCTGGCTGTGCAGTTGATCTGGAGAGGATCTGAACCCTCAGATCAGGCCCCAGGACTACTCACAGGACCTTAATGTGTACTGATAAACAACTTGGCCTTAATTGGACATTTTTAAACTTTACCACTGGCAGAGCCAGAAGAGGAATGTCCACTCCATTGAGTCTGGATCCTCTCTAGCCACCAGTTTTTCAGAGCCACTGTGCTTCAATTCCGCATTGTTGCTTGATCTTTTGGGGTTTTAGGCTGTGTGTTTGTAAAAGCACTTTGTGACAACTTCTGATGTAAAAAAGGGATGTAAATAAATTTGATTGATTTGGTCAGTCTACTGTACCCTGTACACTCACCTAAATGATTTTTAGGAACACAATACTAATACTGTTTGACCCCCTTTCGCCTTCAGAACTGCCTAAATTCTATGTGGCATTGATTAAACAAGGTGCTGAAAGCATTCTTTAGAAATGTTGGCCCATATTGATAGGATAGCATCTTGCAGTTGATGGAGATTTGTGGGATGCACATCCAGGGCACGAAGCTCCCATTCCACCACATCCCAAAGATACTCTATTGGGTTGAGATCTGGTGACTGTGGGGGCCATTTTAGTACAGTGAACTCATTGTCATGTTCAAGAAACCAATTTGAAATGATTTGAGCTTTGTGACATGGTGCATTTTCCTGCTGGAAGTAGCCGTCAGAGGATGGGTACATGGTGGCCATAAAGGGATGGACATGGTCAGAAACAATGCTCAGGTAGGCCGTGGTATTTAAACAATGCCCAATTGGCACTGAGGGGCCTAAAGTGTGCCAAGAAAATATCCCCCAAACCATTACACCACCACCAGCCTGCACAGTGGTAACAAGGCATGATGGATCCATGTTCTCATTCTGTTTACGCCAAATTCTGACTCTAGTCTTCAACTGTCCAATTTTGGTGTGCTCTTGCAAATTGTAGACTCTTTTTCCTATTTGTAGTGGAGATGAGTGGTACCCGGTGGGGTCTTCTGCTGTTGTAGCCCATCCGCCTCAAGGTTGTGCATGTTGTGGCTTCACAAATGCTTTGCTGCATACCTCGGTTGTAACAAGTGGTTACTTCAGTCAAAGTTGCTCTTCTATCAGCTTGAAGCAGTCGACCCATTCTCCTCTGAACTTTAGCATCAGCAAGGCATTTTCACCCACAGAACTGCAGCATACTGGATGTTTTTCCCTTTTTACACCATTCTTTGTAAACCCTAGAAATGGTTGTGCATGAAAATCCCAGTAAGTGAGCAGATTGTGAAATACTCAGAGCGGCCCGTCTGGCACCAACAACCATGCCACGCTCAAAATTGCTTAAATCACCTTTCTTTCCCATTCTGACATTCAGTTTGGAGTTCAGGAGATTGTCTTGACCAGGACCACACCCCTAAATGCATTGAAGCAACTGCCATGTGACTGGTTGAGTAGATGATTGCATTAATGAGAAATTGAACGGGTGTTCCTAATTATCCTTTAGGTGAGTGTATATCTCTGCTCCAACATTACTCTTGTAAAACAGTAGATTAGTGATGTTTTGCATCAAACTGGATCCCATAGTCATTACATTTTTTCATCCTTTTTATAAAATGTAAACTTTACTTATGATGAATGATCTCCTTATTTTAGATACACAGTATATTTAACACAATTCTTTGAATTACCTTTGTAGGCCAATAATTAATTTCAGCCCTCTAGTGTGTACAAGAGGAATTGCAGAAACAACTAGTGGCCTGCATTTTCGAGAAACTGCAAATTGCTACGCTTGACGCAGTCACTCAAGCGCTTTTTACAACCTGCCGTCTCAGAAATCTCATTGCAGGGGTCCGCTCTTTGTAGTGGGCCAAATCGCTGCATTAAAGGGCAGTCTACGTCGCAAAGGTCGTGGATTCGAGCCCAACCATGTGTTCTCTGACATTTCTCAGGCCCCTGCACGAGGCAGTGCAAAATTTACTTAGTGCTGCGCGGGATTTGGATTAGATAAGTTAGATAAGTCTGTCCTGCCACAACGCTCTCCAGCAACTTCTTGTGTTCAGATCTAGAAAATCTTAAATGAGAAACGAATAATTGACTAAATGAAAAGGTGAGTAAAAAAGGAACATTTTAAAGCATGGTCAGTGCCAGCCAGGGAAAGTGATTGGGAATACATTTGGTGACATGTTGTGGGCAGTATGTGGAATAGGGGCGCGGTTACCCGCGGGGGCTAGTTACCCCACCTTACCCTGCATTTAGAGAGTTAAGGGGAATTCACTCATTTACACCTGGCCTTATTATCAATATTTATATGCTTGTAGTTGATTCACTAACTAAACATTTAAAGAAAAAAACATGGCGTTCTTTAAATTCGTTAATCATTAAAAAATCCATGGCCTGCTATAAAATAATGGGGTCTTAATCATAGCAAATGACACTTGCTAGTGTACAGGGAGTGATGCTCCCCCATCATAACCTGGGAACTTTGTCTACTGTCTTCAGCTCCCCTCAGACACAAGGCAAGGCAAGGCATTATATCAGACACTTAAGTGTTGCTCATCTGATTTCTAACAAAGATATAACCACATGACTACCTAGCCTAATTATTAACATATTGTAAAGGCTGGCTAGCTTGTCTTGCTTTTGAGTTTAAATGTTTTGGCCACTAAAACTACACTTTGGCTGAGACTGTGTTGACAGCTGGCAAGCTGCACTCGGAGCGAAAGAACACCATGTTCAGCAATCTCTACTCTTTCCCTGCCTACTAACCCCAGTGTCTAGCTTAACTATTCCAGTGCTCATTTTCAGATTTCATAAGGGAACAACGGAGAATGAAAAGTGCCAGTTTTTGTGAATTTCCCCTACACATAGGCATAGTCAAGGGGTTTCTGGACAGGACTTCAGGACTTCTTTTACCTGGTCATTAGGGTCATACTGAGGAACTTCCCAAATGTTTTGAACTCGGCCCAACCCAGAAAAGTAATCTATCACAGTATTTATGCCCATTTCTGCCTGTCTCAGAAAATATAGGCTATACCTTTACAGTATTAGACCCAATTGTTTTAAATCACAGGTGTCAAACTCAAGTTTGCTATTATATTTGGCGTATGAAAATATATAGTTTTTTGTGTAGAGATGACCCGACATGCATGAACGTTCTGCTTCTACAAAGAAGCAGAACGTTCAACGCAATTTTGTTTGGAAAACTGTGATCATCAGATCATCCTCTCTCATGTCAGTTTATAAACTATTACTTTTATCAATCATTGATCTCATGAAATAATAATTGGTTAAATGATAATTAACTATATAAAAACATAAGTAAATGCTATTTCACAAATTAAAAGGTGGGTAAACAGTGTTTAATAATAATACATTTTATTTAAAGGTGCCTTTCTCGGCACTCAAGGACACTGTACAGGGATACATAAAACATTAAAAGCAGTAAAGAATATAGTATTTGAAATGGTGGAATGGATCAATATTTTTAAGTTGAGGTGGTAATGAATTCCAGAGACGGATGAATGCTCTGCTCCCCATAGTCATGAGATGGGCAGAGGGGACAGACAGGGGTATGGAGGAAGAGGATCTAAGGGAGCGCGAGGAAATGGGACCCTGGAGGAGTTCAGACAAATATAAGGGGGAGGGTTGTGGATGGCCTTGAATCTAAACAGGAGGACTTTGAATTGGAGTTGTTGGAGAACAGTAGTGATGTGGTGGGTGGAGGGGGTTTGGGTTAAGATGCGGGCAGCTAAATTCTGGATCAGTTGAAGTTTAGGGAGGTATTTGTGAGGGAGGCCAAAGAGGAGAGAGTTACAGTAATCCTGTTGACAAGGATGGCGGCAGTGTGGGGAATAAGGTAGGGACAGAGGCGATTAATGTTTTGTAGGTGGAAGGAGGCAGACCGGGTAATGATATTGACGTGGGGTTTGAACGATAGTGTGCTGTCAAGGATGACACCCAGACTCTTAACCTGGGGATAGGGTGAAATGGAGGAGTTGTCAATAGTGAGAGAAAAACTGTCGGTTTTGGATAAAGTGGATTTGGTGCCAATGTGGAGAACCTCAGTTTCATTACTGTTTAATTTGAGAAAGTTTTGGGTGAACCAGGTTTTTTATTCCAGAGATGCAATCAGTAAGTAAAGTGGATGAGGGTTTGGTGGAGAGGTAGAGCTAGGTTTCATCAGCATAACAGTGGAAGTGAATGTTAAATTTGCGAAAATTTTGCCATGGGGAAGGAGGTAAATTATAAAGAGTAGCGGCCCCAGGACAGAGCCCTGGGGCACGCCTGAAATGACAGAAGGAATGGATTTAAAAAGCTTCAGTTGAATGAACTGAGTGCGGCCAGAGAGTTAAGATGTGGACCAGTCTGGGTAATGCCAATGGAAGATCGCCGGTTGAGGAGAATGGTGTGACAGATGGAATCAATGGCTGTACTCCGGTTGAGGAGGATGAGGATAGTGAGGAGTCCAGAGTCAGCTGCCATAAGGAGGTCGTTGGTAATTTTGATAAGTGCTGTTTCAGGGCTATAGAGTGGGCGGAAGCCGGACTGGAACTGTTCATGCAGGATATTGTGGGATAGGTGAGAATGGAGTTGAGAGGCAACTGTTTTTAAGGACTTTGGATTTTTGAAGGGTAGATTGGATATAGGAAAGAAGTTGTTGAAGTTGAGGGGGTCGGCACCAGGTTTTTTCAAAATTGGGGTAATAGCAGCAGTGTTGAAGGACGTAGGGACAGTTCCAGTGTAATAGCAGCAGTGTTGAAGGATGTAGGGACAGTTCCAGAGGTGAGAGAGGAGTGGATGATAGCAGAAATGTGGGGGACCAGGGAGGGAAGGCAGGCTTTAACAAGTTGTGTGGGGAGGGGGTCAAGTTGACAAGTGGATGACTTGGATTTCCGGGTAAGTTCTATGATTTCTGAAATAGCGAGGAGCTGGAAGGAGGAGAATGAATGTGTGGATGGGTGGAGATCAGCTGAGATGGTGAGGTGAGGGATTGATCCAATATGCTGGTGGATGTTCTTGAGTTTTTTAATTGAAAAAGGACCTAATGGAGTTGTAGAAGGAGGTTGTATACAAGTAAGGGGGAAGAAATTCCTGGGGTTGGGTGATATTGTTAAATAGGGAGAATAGTGACCTGGAGTTTCCTTTATTGGCATTGATTATATTGGAGTAATAATGGGTTTTGGTGTTAGCAATGGAATCCTTATAACATAAGATGTGGCTATTGTACATTCCCTTGTGAATAGTGAGACCAGATTTTCTATGAAAATGTTCAAGTAGCCGATCTTTGGCTTTCATGAGACAAAGATCGGGGGTGAACCAAGGGGCGGAGACAGAAAAAGAAACAGAACTGTTTTTTAACAGAGCAAGGGACTTAAGAATATTATGTAGTACAGTGTTATAATGAGACCAGATCAGGGGTGGATAGATTGTGAGTGTCAGGGAGGCAGAAGGAGTAGATACTTGAAGTGAGAGTGACAGGATTGATATTCTTTATATTCCAAAATGAAATAAGGCATGGTATTTTAGAGATGGAGAGAGAGTGAGTTTCACTGTAAATGAGAGAAGAAAGTGGTCAGTTATGGAGAGTTCATCAGCTGTAAGGTCAGAAGGGGTGACACCAGAGCAGCAGATTTTATCCAGAATATGTCCTTTGTAGTGTGTGGGAAAAGTGGTATGTTGCTGACATCCAAAACTCTCTAACTAGGAGGTGATGTCTGTGGTGAGCAGCAGCTTGATGTTGTCCATGTAGATATTAAAATCACTTAACAGTAATATATTTTGTGAGAGAAAAAATGGGTGAGAAAAGCAGCAAAGTAATTTAAAAATTCACTATTTGCTTTAGGGGGGCGGTGGAGAGTAGCAATGATGGTTGGAATGGGACCAGAACACTTGCAGACAGCAGATTTAAACAAGCTGGAGACAGGCAGACACCGACGAGACTTTTCATATCTTGCGGTAAATTATTGCGAGATCTCCTCCCCGGCCGAAGCCACAGGATTGACAGATGTAAACAAACCCACTAGGAATGGATTTATTCAGCTGAGAAAAGTAATTGGGCTGTTGCCATGTCTCGGTTAAACAAAGAAAGTCTAGCTTACGATCGGAGATGAGGGCCTGGATGAGATGTCCGTGCCTGTCAGTGAGCGAATTTTGAGCAGAGTGAAGTTGAGTGAGGTGTCGTCGCAGCTGGTGGTGGTGCTAGCCGACCGAGCTAGGTGGGCTAACACACTGTGGTCGACAGCCCAGTTGGTGTAGCGTGGAGAGCAACGAGAGCTGGACCAGATGGACATTATTGCTATTGAACTGTTGTGGTGGAAATTCCAGCGGGACCCTCGGTGGATGTATCTCCAGTGGGGCTGGAAGGCGATGTCCGGGTGAAGGTGGGAAGCCTCCGGCGCAGGTCCAGGCAGGTGACAGCGCAGCATGAGCAGGTCAAAGGCAGAGTACTGAAGCAAACCCATCACTAGCAGGTGAACAGGCAGCAGAAAGAGCCAGGCACAGACAAAAAATATGTATGTCCTACCAGCCCACATTGTGGATGAGGACCAGTGAAAACGCCAGATAAGGCTCAAACCGCAACAGAACAGATGGGCTAACAGTAAAAACTCACACAAACAGTAGTGCCGGCAGATCTTAGAGGTATTCCAAATGAAGGCAATTACACTGTCCGATTAGGTCATAAAACCATAAAATGAGTCTGGAAAGTCTGGGAAGTTAAAAAGATAAAAGGTTACCAGCGAGCAGCGGCAGCAAGTTGTGCCAGCGTTCACTCGTCGGCGATCGTGATTTTTACTCTCCACTACACCACTGATTACAACTGGGCTATGTATTCAACGACAGGAAAAACAGAGAGCACACAAAACTACAATAAACTTCGAAAACTAAATTGAGGATGACGTAATGCAATGCACTTACTTGTCTCAGATGCAATTGTTGTAATCAATGATGGACAAAACAGGTATCTCATTCATTATTGAAAAATGTAATAACTCCATTTCAGCTTAATTTTATTAAAATGTAAAAAATTGTAATGACCCAAGTAAATATCTGATAAAGGCACAATATCAACTTTGACAATGCAGTGTTTAATTACTGTAAAAACACAGGAAAATTGTAGCTTACGTAGATCCTTCTTTGGTGCAGATGGGTACATTGGTTAATCTGTGAAGAAGTAATTGATCGGAAAATATATATTTTTAATTAGTCTGTAGATCAGATTGCAGATTCAGTAACACAATACGTTACTTCTCGCTTCACATGTGTTCTGAAACCTGTTTTTGTAGCACCTACAGCAAAATTTAATACTATTTACATGTTAGAAATTCATAGCTGCCATCTTGTTTTCCCATCACTCTAGGTAGGACGGTCATGGCTAGAAGGGGTAAAATGAGATGGCCACATCCTAGTAGAGTGCCACCTGCTGGCCTAATGACTCAATTCCAAAGAAATTATTCAACATTCAAATCCTATGGGATTTTAATCGTTTATAAACAGCAATAAAAAAAAACTAAATAGCTATTAAAAAATAGCATAACAATTGGACGCATATTGTCCCACTGCAATGGAATCTATGTTGTGAAACTGCGGGAGCTGAAAAGCTGTAAACAAACAAAGGAAAGAAGGAAAATAATAATAATCGCCTTGCGAATCAATTGTTGTTTACACCTGTAAGATGGCCTTAGCGGTTAACATGACAACATATCTAAATTGTCAATCTAGCTAACGTTATATGTTTATCTTAGAATTAACATTTTTATAGCCTATACTGCCTGTGCTATGACTATAATTGAGAAAAAAATTGTGTATGTGTCCTAGGCTACTAAGACTGGAGAGAGAAAGATAGGCAGCTCACTTGGTTTAGTTTGAGTAAATAACAACTAGCCTGTCCGTGGACAATGTGTTATCAGTGAGGAAGTCATACAATGATAGTTCAAAAGCACTGTAGAGCACAGAAAGAGTCAAGGACCTACAACCTATAGGATTGTAATATCGTATAACTCTTTGCTATTACAAGTCAATTTGATAGTGAACCAGTTTTTGCAATTACCATTTCCTGTCATTTATCCACTACCAGTTTACATCTTGATTTCCTGAAACACAGCTTTGTCTTGCTGTGGCCCCTGGATACACTGGAAAGGTCACCTCTGTGGAAAGAAAAATCTAATGTTGCAATCACCCTCTCTGATTAAATAATTAAAGCACACATCCTTAAATCATTAAACACTCCCTTGACCCTTCAAGATGCCATCATGGTGTACATGAATTAGAATGAAGTAAAACCTATATGTGCATTTTTACAGATTTTTCCTTTACATCCAATGGAATCTAACAGTTTCTTCTCAAGAATAACTTGAATGGAGACTTCTGCACGTTATCCATGTTTATTAAATTGATTACAAATAAAACATAAACCAGATATTTATCTAGGTAAAATTAAGAGTGTTTACTGACAGCTGCCAGAACCAGTATCCAGGGAGCTGACTAGTCATGAACTGGGGATTAGACTGAGTACAGAACAGTTCTCAAGGATTTGATAGTCTGTTGTAAATTGGCCATCTAAAACTAAACATAACATTATATTGTGTGTGATTGACTTTCAAAGTATCATTACCACACACACCACCATTGATGAAATGTGAGCCCATCAAGATAGTGTACAAATAGTACCTCAGGGTAGTCATTTACAGCATGCTGGGGTCAGTATACTGGGGTATTTTTCTAATGTTTTTTGGTTTCCACATTTGTTCCAGCTAATTTAGTGAGTTGCAATTCAATATCAACACCAACTTCCCTCAGAAGAATGGCACTGGAGCACATATCATGAAACATTTCTGCTTCTCCAGCAAATATCAGGTTGGAGGAGAATGCATAATCCAACAGCAACGATTTAGCTTGCCAGCACCAGACTTACCGCAATTAGTTGCTTGAGCATGTAAATGCAAGGCTGACATGGATTCTAACAGTGACAGAGGAGATCGGTGAGATCACAGATTCCAATTTGTTTTTCTGTTTCTCCCGGACAACTACCATTACAACATCATCATTCAATAGTTCATCTTATCTCTGTCTTAACTATCCACAGCTGGTAGTCATTCCCTCATTAGTACATGTATATATCTCCCTCTGAATTGTGTTTACATTGTTGGTCATTGTTTCGAGTAATGTGTGTTTTGTGCAGAAAGTTGAGTGTTTATGCTCTTTGAAGTCTGTTTTTTTTTAAAAGTGTTTTACTGTTTATTAAATCCATTATTTTCACCCTTTGCGAGTGCCTCTTACCCACTCCTTACAGCACCCGATGATACAAAGACAACCCTTCTCCAGCATTTATTGAGCGCATTCTCTCCTACATCCTGTCTGATTGGCTGGTTTGAGAATTCCAACTTTACAAAGAAAAATAGGTTGAACAAAGTATTAGAAAAAGTTGCAACAGCAAGAGATAATCTCTCTACCTGGGCAGTGCACCTCAGAAGGCCTATAATTTACATGTTGCACCCCAGCAAACAAATATTTTCCACCTGCTTATGTCCTTTGATGTTTTCATTTTGGTTTATAATATTTTATTTAAACTCCATATTTAAGAACAAAACATTTTCTAAATCTGAACCAAATACAATGTGCCAAATAAGTGCCAGTAAAGACCCGTAATTGCTTTTGCAAAAGGGCATGAGGCAAAAGCACACCATTGCAAATAACAGAGGCTCCATCAGTGCAAAGACCCTTATCTATCCATCTCAAGAGATCTGAGCAAAAATAAAAGACAGCAGAATGTAACAGGAAAGGAGAGCAATCTAATTAGTGTCACTGACATGCTGTACACAGACCATGGTTACTGTAGGTTTTATATTATTCTTCATGAGATGTGTCATTACAGTACATGTATTTAAACTAGTCCTTCTTGACCTTTGAATGTTCCGTGCCACTTGTGTAGGTGACAACTGGGTGTGGACACATCTTGCTGTGCCTCTGAACTAACATGTGGCAGTCCAATCCTCTTAGCTTTGGCACCCAGCCCTCAGAAGCACACTACCGGTACATTATGACACCTCCAACAAACGGAAACCTGCTATGAAAATGGGGAAAACATTCCCTACAGTATCAATTTGTTTTCACTGCTGGCTGTTTTTCACTTTGTAGTGTGATGTCTGTGATTCTTTTTCCACATGACTGGTCAAGGAGTTGAATAAAAAAGATGCTCCTCCATACTATTAACATTGCCATATCAGAGCAGCTCAAACAAGACTCCATTGATTGCAAGGCATTTAAACATTTTTGTATTCTATATTCTTTTAATTTTTCTTTGATTAATGTTATTTCATCGCTAGCATTTTGAAGTGATGTATTAGAGGTACTATGTTAACTACGATCTCAAAACAACTATTTTTATACCTACTGAAATAAAATGTAATGAAGAGAGAATTTTTAAGTTACTATACACATGTGAAGTACTTACAGTATGTAATTGTTTCACTGCTTTAAAAAAAGTATAACACATTTTTTGTTCCATATTATAAAGTTTTTAGTTTCTAGTTCAAATCAAGTTTTACCAGGTACAGTAGCTGTACTGCAGCAATGTGACACTAAAAGCAGGGCAGAGTTGCTAGGTCCCGCAGAATTTATTTTACTGGAATGACCACGCCCTCTCACCAGACTTACGATCAGGAAGAAGAGTGCAAGCTGGCCTTTCCTCCTTTTTGGCAGAGATTTAAAAGGAAATTGGTTTAAAACCACACTTTTCATATACAAAATATATGTGTTATGTAACAAAAGAAATTGCCCTTCCCAATTACAGACTTCTTTGTGAAAGAGCATTCATTTTTCATGCAAATAATCATAATTTCACAAACTTCAAACTAGCACAGAGGGGGTACAATACAGCCCCCGGGCCAGATATGACCCACTGGGCCCTTTGATCTGAATGCTTTTTCAAAATTTATTGAATCATTTTATTTGAAAAACAATTACTTTCTACAGTATATACACTGTTGTCTTTCATAACTACTTTATCCTTCATGCAAATTATCCCAATGAATGAAGCTCATGTTTGAAACACATCTTTTATTAACAGGCTACCCGGGTTTCTAAATAGGTCTTTTGCGCTGTAGCATTGTGTTCTCCTTTTTTTGTGCCTCTCGTGAGCCTACCGGGATCTCCGCATTTTCAAATTAAGCAGTGGTTACAAGTCACCGAACTGTTTTAAAATGCTTTCATACCTTTCAAAATTAAAAAAAATGCACGCGCAACTGTATTTGTTTTAAAATTCAGATGTTTTTTTACAGTGCTGAATATTATGTCAGACATTTGCTGTCATATAGTCACCTTAGCACATTTTGTTTGGTTGAGTTTAGGTAGAAATATATGTTTTGTTAATAGTTGTGTTTGTGTGTTGGGGGGGTGATTTAAAGGAATAAAAAATTGGATATCCTATTGTGTCACACATAGCTATAATATGCTGCTCTTTGCAAATATGTTCAAACCAACTATTTTCAAGAACTCAATGTGGCCAATCAAGCGCATTTGTCAATACAAGGCCATACAACCTATTCACGTATCTCGACTACTTCAAGCAATTTAGGTATGGTACATAGTATGGTATATAGATATTCCTCATTGTTCCCCTTTAACTCATTGCCATCGCATGATCGTGTTTATAAAGTTGCTACTATTAACAACATAGATGAGTTAGTACAAATATTAATGAAAATATGTATACTGTACGCAATGAGCAAGGTTTGAGCAAGCAAACCCCATGCAGGACCAAACACAGAACCAAACAAGTGGAGCTTAGGGGGATGTGTGGGAAGAAGATGCCTGCTGGCATGAACAGCATGCAATAGATTGAGTACTGATGTCTTAAATAGGACGCAATATTAATTTAGGGACTTCCTTAAACTGTCGTAGGCCAATGCATTTCCTGGTGTCCCCAGATACATTTGCTGAGCCACACCCACTTTGGTTTCCTGGCTGAACTGCTTAATTTTTTAACATTGAGTCTCAAAAATAAAGACAACTAAATGTGGGCTAATACTTCTTCACAGCATGTAAAAAAATTGCTTTTAAATGTGGATAGATATTGGAGGCAAAGACATGTAAAAAAAAAGTTTCAATTAGGAATTGTAGAATAAAGTTACATCCTGAGCAGACAAAAGCTGTGACAGATCTAAATTACATTAACAAGCTCTTTGTGTTCTCCCATCCAAGTTCTTGGGCCCTTCTCAAAACATTAAACAAGGCTGTTGTTGAAACCATTTTATGGATATTAAACACCGATGTTGACGACACCATTCAGAAATGGAATATTTCTTTTTCATCACTCCTTCAACATTCAATGGATATATAAACATCTTCCATGAACCAAAATCCATTCCTTTGAAAAACAGAATGAAGGGCACAGCAAAAACCCACTACATGTAGAAAGTATTTTAGAAAATATAATTGGTCAAACTACACTGAATCATATGTCATGTTTGCTAAGATTTTGTAGTCTATTTCTAAGGTAGTGTTGCAATTTTATCAGAGAATTAGTACCATTTACCAAAAAATAATTTTAATGACCTACAGAAATTAGGCACATTTGCATCAGAATTCTAGTAGTTTGGCTGTGGCAGAGACAGGAGCGAAGGTTCAAAGAAGATGTAAAACACTTAAAGGAAATCAAAATTACTTCATTGAGTAAAAATACATATAACAGCAATAGTACAACAAACCTTACAAATCAACAATGTCTGTCCACGAACAGACAAACATAACTTAAATACATGATTTGATGAGCTTAGTCACTGCAGCTGTGAGCTAAACTATTGGTCAGACAAGAACATGTAAACACTCATGTGAGATAAAGTCTGGGAAAACAGACGTCGGATCACTGAACATAATATGGGAGAAATCGGGTGACCAAGACAAGAATTAACTAAGTTTGCTCTACAATGATGTACCCTGTAAAAGAAAGATGTATAATTCAACAACATTTAATTCCTTCATAGAGAGGCAGAGAAATGCAAAAGCCTTGTATCCCACCAGTAAATAGGAAAGCATTTAAATTTCACCACAGCGATCTCATTACTCAAACAACATTTTAACCTGAAAATGTTTTTCAGGACTCCTGGTTTGCTCAGCAAAGCTTCCTCAGAAAACTAGATATTAGAAAGACCCCTGTGTATTATTTGTTGAGCCAGGACTTTTTCATCATTTTAATTACTGTTAGCAGTTCTGTTAATAGTCTTACTGTGTATATCTCGCTCTTACCTTATTACTGTCTGCTGCAAAGTCAATTAACTCAGAGGAGCGCTGGCCTTTTCTGCTCTCTTTGGAATCTGTGGTTCAAATAATGAGCAATCTCTCCATCTTCTGCCAAAGCTGGATCTGCTGCAGCAGCTTTCTCCCTCTGTATTGCTATCTGTAGATAGGGAAGTTATTTAAAGCTATCACAATCTCACTTTTAAAACTCAATATACTGTTAACTAATACCCAAATAATAATATTCACTTTACTAATATTTGTGGCCAAAGCGTAAATGTAAGTTAAAAATATAAAAATCACCAGCTCAAACTTCTATTCAAAACAGACAATTTAGAAAAAAATGCTTCAGAGGATGATCCAATCACCAGACTAGGGAAGGATAAGATGGCAAACAGCAATCTACTTACAGTTCTTCATGATTGGTATATACCCAGAAACAAGTCCTACAACAGGAGGGAAAATCTGACATCAACTTTGGAGGGGAAAATTACATTAAATTTTGGGACACGAAACGTATGGAGGACCAAGTCTGACAAAATAAGAAATAAATATATAAATAAATAAATGCTCAAAAAATAAATAAGCATACAATTAATTGCACAATAAATATAGTAAATAAATAAATCTAGGCAGTAATTAAATTATACAATGAGACATTAATGTATATATCTCTTTTAATTAGCTTCTTTATTTATTCACCTTTGTAATAATTACCTTATTTTTTATTGTCTATTATAATTTTCAACTTTATTAATGACTCATTTTTTAAATGTATGTATTTATGTGTATATTATAATATTTTGTCTGTTTTATTCATCCTTTGTATTTTTTTACACTATTTATTTCTTCAACGCTATTTATTTCTACCTGTAATATTTACGTTTCTGTATGCATTTCTGCCTCATTATGCAAATGAGAAGGGGCTGTTTCTTAGGGGGAAAATGTCTGCCCATTGGTTGGTTAGCATTATACTGCATGACCATTGATTTATTTATATATTTATTTCTTATTTTGTCAGACTTGGTCCTCCATACAAAAGTACTGCTGTTACACATATCTTACGATGTAATATGTTCGTTTTTGTATTGTCAATTAATACTAAACTGAAAACAGCTCCTGTCAGTCGCCTTCGTGAAGATGGACAGTTGTATGCAATGTTGCCCACCATCTCGTAGATGCGGAAGATTGATTATGATGTTGATTGCAGTGTACAAGTGTGTCTGCATTACGATGCCGTACAGGGATTGTTTGCCATGTCTCGTGTGAATCCAGCTTAAGAATCAAGCCAGCTGACTTACCTCTCTCCTGACAACAAGCAGCCAGAGTATCTGCCTTAACATGAACCAGATCCGGCAATAGTCTTACCTGACGCAGATTTCTACTGAATGAATAAGCTGCTGTACTTCAGCTGCCGTAGTAGGTGCCGTGATCCAGAGCCGGCCACAGTCTTACCTGACCCAGATTTCTACTGAATGAATAAGCTGCTGTAATTCAGCTGCCGTAGTAGGTGCCGTGATCCAGAGCCGGCCATAGTCTTACCTGACCGGATCCCAGGTGTTCTTTCTGCTGAAGCTGGATTCCTCTCTGTTCGCCCTGGTGCCTGGTTCCCTGGTCCACTGCCTCAACTAACAGCACTGCAACGGTTCCATTGGGTGGTTTAATATGGACGCTAAGTATTGAAGTGGTGGTTGGACAGTTAAAATATTTGAGTGCACTCAAGGGTAACTCATTTTTCTTTAAAAGATTGTCTTATTTTCTTTATTTGTTTCATGAGATCTCAAAGTCATGGCTAATTTGTTAACATCATTTGTACTTGTGAACTGAACTAAATATTGAATTTTAAATAAGAAAATAAGAAAAATAATTTAAATAAGAACTACATTCAAACTTTAATCTATTGTCCTGTGCTTCCTTTGGAGTGGAATCTATGAGTCTTTTGACCATATGATTAATACATAACCAACCTCCTCATCGAATCTAGATTTAGAAACTCCTACAATAATTTCTTAGCCTGCCTATAAGCAGAACTACCACCATAGGGTTACACATGTTTAGAAGCGCAACATTGAAAAGGGTCTGAACTGAAACAGTGTTGCGCAGCGTAGCGTTCCGGACATTATGTATTAAAATACACCGGTATCGCGGTATATAAAAAATTCATATCATAACAAAAATAAACACCGGTATTCGGTGTGAACCGGTATACCGCCCAGCACTAGTCTCCAGTGTCACAATGGTGGTTCACTTGTTACTGGGTTACATCACCATGGTAACTTATGCTTGCACACCTAACTTGCTCCAGAGCAGGTTAAAGTGGAGATAACAGATCAACATGAATGTATTGACCGCCTACTGACCAATCAATTCTCCATTGAAAACGGCATCACCATTCTTAGAAGATCCCGTGGAGCTCAGTGCAAGGATAGGGAGAGGGTCTCTAAGAGAAGCAAGATCATTTAGAGACCAGCAAAACCTGTTTGCTGTCTTACATTGTAAAAGACATGCATTCTCAGTGGAAGGACTTACGTACTGGATCTTTGTCAGCTTCTTGATCTGTATGTTGCCAGTGCGACACATCGAAGTGGTGCCCTTACAGTTCCATAGACTGTATGCATAGCATTGCGTTTTTTGCTACATGTTGTATCACGTACGCTGTGAATGATCAAAAAACACAGTCTACTGATCAATTCACAGGCGGTTCTTATAACAGAGCTACTTGATACATTTGTTGTGTTCCCAGGCCACTTGCCCACACAGTCTATTAAAGAAGGCTTTTATGACATAGCTGGTAGAAAATAACTAACGTTGACTACTTCATCTATAAATAATGTAGACCCTATGACGTTTACTGTGGTAAATTAAATGCTGCATACTCTTTCATAGGGTCCCCCAGAGTGAACAGTGCCATAGATTGGCAACCATATATTTTTAAAATCTCTCTAAAATGACAATTATCTCCTCTTGAGTGAAATCTGCAGTTTTGGTAGACTGTCCTTGTCTGGGATTAGTCAAACACTGCCCCTTTTATGTGAACGCGCTCATCACTAGATTGAGAAAACCACCATTGAGACACTGCAGGATGGTTGTTAGGCTTAGTGAAGCCAGCTCACAAAATAAATGGGCATGTTGAACTTGTTTCATAGTATAGGCCTCTTATTCCAGCAGCCAACAGCTTGATGATTAGGTGCCAAGTTGATTCAGGTGTACTCGCTCTGGGATACATCTAATATATGACATGGCTGGGGGTCCCCAGGAGAGGTTTGAGAACCACTGCCTATGTGACCATGGGAGATGAACAGTGTTGCTTTAATATCCATTGTGTGTTGAAATTGCTGAAAGATGTATTATGCAGGGAGGCAACAGTTTTGCATTTGGATTGGAAATGTGTTTGGTATTGTTATGATTGGGGCTTAATGACTTATGTAATGTCTGTAAAGAGAACTCACAATTGTCAAATAGCACAATGTTATTTATTGACCTAAATGACAGTCCATAGGAACAGGCAAAGATACAGCTAGGTATATCCTCTGGCAGAGTAATCCAAACAGGCAGATGGTCAAAACGGATAGCATATATGGCTAAGGTACAGGTAGGGATATCCAACAAGCAGAGTAATCCA